>CM053786.1:298591727-298614227 GCA_028749045.1 Cupressus sempervirens | reverse complement strand
TGGGGGTTTGGGATTTTGAGCCATAATGCTGGCTGTTTTTACATACGGTGTTTGATTTCTTTTTTTTTTTTTGATTTTTGGGGTTTTGGCACCCAAAGGCCAAATGGGTTTTAATTTCAAAAAAAAATCAAAATTTGAGATTTTTGCCTTGTTTTGCATGCCACCCTATTTTCTCAGATTTTCTTGGCACAATGTGGGTAGTGGACCTGGATGATTCGTTTGGATATCTGTCAAACTACTTTTTCACTTTATGTTGCATTGGGATGTGTGTTGCATCCGTCCTCTCGAGTTTGTTTCAGTTGAGTGACTTTATGTTTGTGTTCTCATCCAATCCTTGTGTTGTTCTTCATGATGGTGGTGCGCCACACACGAGTACATACACATACAATTATTGAGTGACCTACGGGGCCTAATCTTTTGTGGTACTTTTGGAAGTTATGATCATTGGGGTTGGGTTGGGAATTTGCATGCCTATGGGCACTCTTTGCTGGATGAGCATGGGTAGGGTAGGGTAGCATATGGAGGGGGCTTCTATCTCACAGCCTGGTGTCCTTGTCCCATAGGGTTGGCATGAAGAAGTTTTAAGTAAGTGATAATTAAATTATCTTGCTTGTATTTCATCCTTGTTTCCAAGGATCTTCAGGCGAGGCATTACATCTGGTATTAGACCCCATATTGCAACATTGGGATCTCTGCATTTTGCTTCCACTATGGTTTTGTTTGGTGTTGTGTATTGCTATATTATGTTTTATTATTTGATATCTCATTGGTTCATGCTTTCAACTCTTATGCTTGTGATCTAACTTTTTTGACATCACCTTGTTGTTCCCATAGTGGAGCCTCCTACACATAGACATAGTGGTCATGGTGGCACCCGTAGTGGTAACCATGGAAATGAACACCATGAAGAGGAACATTAGGATGGAGAGGGAGAACAAGGCAATAATGCTAATCAGGGTGGCATGGGGGCATTAATGCTAGTGCTTCAAGAAATTCTTACTCAGTTAGGCCCTCATGTTGAGGAGCACCAACAGAATCATGATTGAGAAGAAGGATCTCATCATGGAGATTCCCTTCAGTGAGAGCATAGAGAGGAAGAATGTGAACGTGATCATTCTCGTACTCCACCAGTTGGAAGAGGGCACCATCGGGGTGGTAGGGACTACAACAATGAGGATTCCATCAGATTGGATATCATGAAGTCCCTTCAGAGTTCCAGACCACCAGTGTATGATGGCAAGGGAAGTGGCCTCAAAGCTAAGACTTTGTTGTTGGACATGGAGCGTTGTTTCACCATGTATCCATATTCAACCAACATGAGGGCTTGTTGTGAAATTATATAGTTGAGGGACCACACATCCATTTGGTGGAATATTGAGAGTCAAAATATTCAGGTTAGTGTTGCAGATCTCACTGGGGAGATCTTTGAGGAGAGATTCTGAGAGAGATTATTATCTCCTCAGTTCAAAGAGGCTGTGTTGATGAGTTTCACACAATTTGACAAGGATACATGATCATCGATTAGTATGACATCTAATTCTTTGAACTTAGGTAGTATTCATGCTACAACAATTATTGTTTACTCTTATATCATCATTTTATCCAAGGCCTTAAGGATTCCCTCATTGGAGAAGTCTAGATGCATTAGCTTAGGACTCTTGTTCTCGTTGTTGAGAAGGAACATATTGCAAAGGAAAATCTAGCTAGAGGTTTCAATAGTAGATTTGGTTTTCAAAACCAAAGTGAAAAGAATTTAGGGATAGATGCACAATACTCTCAGTCCTCAGGTAAGGGTAAGACCTAGTCAACACCCTCTTAGGGTGGTTCTCATCGTAACCGACAGAAGGGTTATTGGACCAAAGGTGGTCAATCTTCTGGTACCTTAGGTAAGAAAGGAGATAACCAAAATCAAGGATAGAAATCCTAGTAGGACCATCCTCCATAGGGTAGTCAGTAGAATTCTAGTAGAGGTAGTGCACCATATCCTAATGCTACTCAGGGTGGTTGTGGGGCAGACCGCAACTTTACTGGGAACTGCTATTCTTGTGTTCGGCCTAGCCATAAATCTTATGATTGTTTGATCAAAAGCATCTTTAGGACCTGGTAAGGGCACAACAAGATCTGACCCTACTATAGGAGATGGGGGTCAAAATCACAGAGTCTTTGTGGTAGTTGACAATCGTCAAGCTGAGCATCAAGGTACGGTAGTTGAGGCTATAGGTACGTTATATGGTATTTCAACTTCAAATTTTTTTGACTCTGGTGCTTCTGATTCTTTCATTTCACCATCTCTTGTTTAGCAATGTGGGCTAGTGCTAATGCATCAAGTTGATAGGTGGAAAGTAGAGTTAGCCACAGGTTCTAAAGTGGTTGTTGACTTGTTAGTCAGAGGTTGTAGTTTGAATTTGGGAACCTTCACCACCACATTGGATCTACGCATTCTACCTCTGGGATCGTATGACATTGTGTTGCACATGGATTGGTTAGCCACCCATCAAGAAAATATCGATTGCCATCGTAAGGAGGTATAGTGTGTGGATGACACAGGTGAGCAGGTGAAACTTTTGGGAGCTCAAAGACCAATCTCGCTTCGTATAGCTGAAGTGGAGTGTGTAGAAGGGTTGCTAGTTTTTTCTTGTGTCTCTCAGTGATCTCAAGGAAGCTAAGAGCCATACAGTGACACTTGATGATCACCCACTACTTCATGAGTATGTAGATGAGTTTCTTGATGAGATTCCAGGTATGCCACTACAACGTGACATTAATTTTTGGATTGATCTTGTACCAAGAGCAGAGTCAATTTCATGAGCTCCTTACTGCATGACTACTCAATAGTTGAGTGAGCTCAGATTGTAGTTGGAGGAATTGTTGGCCAAGGGCCATATCCATCCTAGTGTATCCCTGTGGGGTACACTAGTCATCTTCGTGAAGAAGACAGATGGTTCTTTGCATTTGTGCATTGACTACCGATAGTTGAATAAGGTAATGATGAAGAATCATTATCCTTTGCTGAGGATAGATGACATGTTCAATCAAATTAAGGGAGCATGAGTGATCTCGAAGATTGATGTTAACTTGGGATACCATCAGCTTCGTATTCAGGAGCTTGATATTCATTGAATAGCTTTTCATACATGGTATGGGCATTATGAGTTCACAATTGTACCCTTTGGGTTAACCAATGCACCATTAGTATTTATGAGTTTGATGAATGGTGTATTTTGTACTTACCTCGATCAATGTGTCATTGTATTCTTGGATAACATATTGATCTATTCGAAGACTAAGGAGGAACATGAAGCCTATTTATGTCAGGTTTTGCAGTGTTTGAGAGACCATCAATTGTATGGCAACTTGAGTAAATGTGGGTTCTTCCAGTCAGAGGTGAAGTATTTGGGACACATTATCAGTGGTGATGGAATTGCAATAGATCTAGAGAATATTCGTGCTATCATGGATTGGCCAACACCCACTAATGTCTCAGAAGTTCATGGTTTCATGGGATTGGCAGGTTACTACTGTCACTTCATAAAGGATTTCTCATGAGTAGCCCATCCCATCACTTCTCTTTTGAGGAAAGAGAAGAAGTTTGTTTGGTCAGACTAGTGTGAGGTAGTATTTAATGCATTTAAGGAGTGTTTTACTTGTGCACCAATCCTTGTAGTGCCTAATCCTATAGGTGATTTCATGGTTTGCATAGATGCTTCTTTGGAAGATGTGGGTGCAGTGTTGATGTAGGTTGGTCTAGTGATTGCATATGAGTCTAGAAAACTCAAGGACCATGAGCTTAACTACCCCACTCATGATTTGGAACTCGCAACCATAGTGCATGCCCTTGTTCATTGGAGACATCTTCTTTTGGGACACAGGTTTGAGTTGCATAGCGATCATAGGAGCTTGCAGTATATCTTTACTTAACCAAATCTAAATGCATGAAAACATTGTTGGATGGAGTTCTTGTGTGAGTATGGCTTTGATGTTCATTACATTAAAGGGAAGGAGAATGTCATCGTGGATCCTTTGAGTAGAAGGCGACATGAGGTATCAACGATGTCATTGGGAGTGGACTTGCGAGGCCGCATCATGGAGGCTTTTCCTAGTGACACTTAGTATCAAGAGGTGAGGGTAGAGATCGAGTCTAGATGTACCCATGAGGGGAGATTTTTAGGTTATGTACTTGAGTTTGATGGACTATTGCATCACATGGGGTGTATCTATGTACCTGTGTTGGGTGATCTTTGTACCTTGGTTTTGTTGAAAGCACGTCATGCACCATATTCTACACATTTGAGAGTTAAGAAGATGCATATTGATCTCAAACAACTATACTTTTGGGTAGGTATGAGGCACACTATTTTTGATTTTGTTGCTAGATGCCTTGAGTACCAGAGGGTGAAGGTAGAGCATTAGCATCCAGTGGGTCTTTTGCAACCACATACCATTCTAAAGTGGAAGTGGGATACAACATCTATTGATTTTATCACAGGGTTACCTATGTCATCATGGAGACATGATTGTATCATGGTGATAGGGGACAAGTTTGCCAAGGTAGCACATTTTTCACCCATGAGAGCATCCTACACAACTTCTTCTGTAGCACATGTTTTCTTGGAAGATATTGTTCGTTTGCATGGGATTCCTTGTCATATCATTTTGGATAGAGATCCATTGTTTACATCTACACTATGGACGTCTCTCCAACATTCTTTGGGCATGCAACTCAATTTTAGTTCAGCTTATCACCTAGAGACTGATGGTCAAATTGAGAGAGTGAATTAGGTTTTGGAAGATATGCTTTGCATGTATGTTATGGATAGGTAGGTGAAGTGGGAGGACTATTTGTACTTTGTTGAGTTTTCATACAACAAGGGGTATCATAGTTCTCTTGGCATATCACCTTTTCAGGCCTTGTACGGTAGACCATGTCATACCCCTTTGAGTTGGGATCATTTAGAGGACCGAGTTCTTTTGGGTCCCGAGACGCTTCAGGATATGGAGCAATAGGTTGTTTGCATTAGGGAGTAGCATTTGGTTACTGCTTAGGGTAGGCAAAAGAAATATGCAGATGCACATAGGTTGGATTGTCACTTTTGTATTGGTGACAGGATGTTTTTGAGAGTGCATTCGAGGAAGAGCCCCATCCATTATGGGAAAGGCTCTATGTTGGTGCCACATTTTGTCAGACCTTTTGAGATTCTTGAGAGGATTGATCTTGTTGCTTATCAACTAGCATTGCAACCTAGCCTATCACGCATTCATGATGTTTTTCATGTTTCTGTGTTAGAGAGTATATTTCGGATGTGACCCATGTTCTTGATTGGGATGCTTTGTAGGTAGCAAACGAGCAACTTACTTTGGAGCCCATTTGTATCCTATAGCACCAGAGGCTAACCTTTCAAGGTCAGGACATACATCAAGTAAGGGTCCAATGGGACCCAAGCGATGAGACCTCTGCGACTTGGGAAGATGCTACACGATTGAGGGGATTGTACCCTTACCTTTTTGTTGGATTCTAGGAGTAAGCCTATGCTAGTGGGGGAGGATGTAGTGCCTCTCGTGTTTGTAGTTTGTACCTTGTTTGTTTTGGTTCATGGGATACTTGACACTCTTATTGTTATTTGTACCTTAAGATGACTTGAGGGTCAGATGTTATATTTTGATTCAGTACCTTAGATGCTATATTGCTATGTTGTTAAGTTTATCATATCTGCATGTTGATGCTATTTTGAGATGATAGTGGATCTATGATGATATTAGATTATATGGTTATTGTACATATTGTTGGTTATGTTATGAGATGGATTTTATGCTATGGTTATTTACTTCATTCTTGTTCTTTACGCTTTTTGCAAATGTGAGTGGTGTAAATGGAATAATTAATTAATGTTTTAATCACTTTGGCTATTATATTATATGCAGTTGCACTTGATTGTGTGTTTTAGTGTGTAGGAATTATATCCTTGGTAGTGGCCTATGGAGCTAGTGATTCAGCTATGCATATTTTACCAATGCCATCCCTGTATGGTCGACGTATCCTTATTTAATTGTTTAAATTAAAACCTTTCGGTGATTAGTAAATCCAAACTCATTTGCATTATGTGATTAGACTAAGGAGCGTGTCTGTGCCTTTAGAGGTTCACTCTATCGTGAAAGTGTTAGGTGATTTTTTGTAATTTTGGATTTTTAGGTTTTAAATCTTTTCAAATTTAATTTATGGTAGCTTTGCCTTAGGTGAATTTCCATTATGGATAATAACCTATTTTCATTTGGATCGATTTGGAGTCTAGCTACTATAGTTGGCTATTTGCCCTGATCGTTTGTTCACTTGAAAAGTGAATATGTATTGAAAAAGTGAATTCATTATTCACTTCACTTTTTAGAAATAGAAATTTGAGAGCTACTTTGGAAATCCTCTTCTGAAGGATTTTTTTCTGTTCGTTCTGGGAGCTATAAGCATGGGATTTTTGTGAGGTTAGTCTCATTGAATCCGGCATGAGGAGACCTTGCTTTGTTGCCACTTTTTGCAGTTTTAGCAGGTTATTTATTTTATCAAGTTGTTTATGAATTTTGCCCTTTTTCTATTAGGTAGGGCCTTTCCATTTTATTATTTTTACACCATTTCAGCTTTCATTTCTTGTAGTAGTATGTTAGGAGGTTGAGAACTAGTGTTTCCCTCTATTTCTGTATGTTGGTTCTGCCTAGTTGGTTGAGTAGGAATGTTTTCTCTATTTTTGAAATGGGGTTTTGGGATTTTGAGCCATTATGCTAACCATTTTTGCATACGGTGTCCGATTTCATTTATTTTTGGATTTTCAGGATTTTTTTCCCCTAAAGGCCAAATGGGTTTTAATTTCAATTTTTTTTCCAAAATTTAGAGTTTTTGCCTCATTTTTCTTGTCGTCCTATTTTCTCAGATTTTCTTAGCACAATGTGGGTTGTGGACCTAGATGATCCATTTGGATATCTGTCAGACCACTTTTGCACTTTATGTTGCATTGGGATGTGTGTTGCATCAATCCTCCCGAGTCTATTTTGGTTGAGTGACTTTATGTTTGTGTTCTCATCGAATCCTTGTGTTGATCTTCATGATGGTGGTGTGCCACACATGAGTACGTACGCATACAATTGTTGGGTGACTTGTGGGGCCTGATCTTTCGTGTTACTTTCGAAAGTTATGATCATTGGGGTTGGGTTAGGAATTTGCATGCCTATGGGCACTCATCATTGGATGAGCATGTGTAGGGTAGGGTAGCATATGGAGGGGGTTTCTATCTCACAACTTGGTGACCTTGTCCCATAGGGTTGGCATGAAGAAGTCTTAAGTAAGCGATAATTAAATTATCTTGCTTGTATTTCATCCTTCTTTCCAAGGATCTCTGGGCGGGGCATTACAGTTACCTTGAGATGTGAACAGTGGTTGCACTATGCACATGACTAGGTTCCTACAACATTGTTTGCTCATGTGTGTTTGAACATGTTGACTTATATGTTTATGGTGTTATTTATGTTGTTGTGTAATTGTTATTATTTACATTATTAAATGTTTAGAATAATTAGAAAATAGGTTATCCATATTGGATTCATTGATTTGTGTGCTATAAAAGAATCCATCTTGTCTCTTTTAGTAAATTTATGCAAATGAATTATTGATGGTTATATAAATGAGATTAATTAGATTTTTTATTATGTTACTTTACATAATTGTTGCTTCAGCTATAATTTATTGTGTATCCACACTTGATAGTGGAGTTAGTGATTTTAACCTTTCATGTTGTGAAATATATCTTTATTATATTATTTTAACCATTCGGTAATTGGTAAATTTGGATTCATAATGCATTATGTGATTAGACTCATGAGTCTATCTATGCATTTAGGATTCAACAGTTTTTGCAAAAGAAAATTGAATTAAATGTTGTTTTAAAGACTTATTTAATCTTTAGTTTATTACTGACTAATTTTTCATAGAACAATTTTAAGCAATTGGAATTGCCTAATTTAATTAACAAATGGGTAATTAAGTGATTATGTCTTTTTATGTTTTAAAATTATAAGCTATTTGGAAAAATGTTCATAAGAGAATTTTTAGAAGTTCAAAAAATATTATTCACTTCACATATTATGTTTTGGGAGAGAAAATGTTCAAACTCACTTCTGAGCATTTCTTGTTTTGTTTGTTGTGGGAGGTTTGCTCAATGGATTGACATGAGTGGTCTCATTGGATCTATAGTGGGAAGATCATTATTTTTTTGAACATTTCATCAAATTTGATGACCTGCCTTTCTATTTTGCCCACTTCATTGTAAAGTGTGGTTTTCCCATTTAAATTGTTTTAGCTCATGTTAACTTTTTCTTTTTGTTGCTAAATGGTTAAAGGATGAGAACTAGTGTTCCTCCCTTTTTTCAAGTCTTTATTTGACCCAGTTATGCAGGTATGGTTATTTTATTATCGTGTGACTTTGAATGGCAAGTTTTTGTAGAGTTATGTTGCTCAAATTTACGTGTGAGCTTGTAGCTCAAATTTTATTTGATTTTTGAATGTTTGACCCCCATTTGGGAAATGGGTTTTAATTTTGTTGAGTTATTTGATGTTTTATTTTTGGGTGATTTTGCATTGCCTTGTTTTGTGCGCCCTATGGTTTTCACCATTTTCTTTGTTTGGATTAATTAGGGATTAGATCTTGTAGCTCTTGCCTTAAAAATTACAATCATGGAATCATAACAGGTATAGGACATTTTGGGGTATTTTATTTCTTGGTCCAAACTTGTGTTTTCATATTGATTCTCATGGTTTTGTGTCTTTTAATGGATTTGTTGAATTGTGAATCTTAGCTTGTTTAGTGAATTTTTTGGACCCTTGATGTTGTGACCATATTCTAGAGTTGGGGTTTTAACTTTTTTGTTATCTGAGAAGTTTGAGTCTTGAGTTTTTTATTCTTGTCTTGTTTTGTGTGTATTCCATAATTCCTTGTTATTATGCTTCTACTTCATGGAATTCCTAGATTTAGGTTGTGTGTCATCTTAAAATGGATACACTTCCCTTTTAAAACCTTCTAACACCCTTTCCATAAGGTCTTTCTTGGACCATGGATTACATGGATTATATGTCCTCTACATATTTCAAGGTGAGCATTTTATGCTTTAGTTTATTTGAACACATCTATATCTTAGATATATATCTTTATTTGGCTAATTGTAACACATATCATCTAGATCTACATTCTTTAAAGCAATTGGTTCATTTTTACACACACATTATCATATAAGGGGCAAAGAGTGTATTTCTTTTATATTACATTCCCCTTTATATTTCAAATTTGGTATTGAAACCCTCCTTCCTTTGGGTTCTAGCTAGCCTAATTTGGATTGTAAGTGGAATCATATTTGGGAATTTACCTCTTTCTCTCACGTGCATATTTGAATGGCATCGTGACTCAAAAAATAAGGAGATCTACAACCCTATTAAAGTGTCTTCCTTTCCTCCCTAAACATTTTGGTGAATTTGACGCCATGCCCCTTTCTTACTAGAGTTGGATTGTTTTAGATGTTTACCTTCATTTGATAAACCAAACAAGTCCCCCTTAATTTGGTGTTAGATTCTTTTCAATCATAGAGTTATATTTGGCTATCTTATGTATGGTTAGATCTCTCTTTTATGTTATTTATTGCATTTATATGGTTAGGTCTCATTAGATTTGGTTGCGATGTGGAGCCTACTTAGACTCAAAGGTTAAATTTTACCCACTTTACTTGGCCCAGTTTCCCCAGATTTCACTATAGGATACTCTAGGGGTCAAGGGGCAATGCCCCTTACACGTTCCTAGGATAGTGCCCTAAGTGAGGTCAAGGGGCAATATCCCTTGTGGAGTCCTAGGGTCATTAGCAATGCCCCCAAAGCCAAAAACAATTAGTTTACAATTGTAAAACACATCAAGAGTTATATTTTTTCTATTGGTTTGCTTATTCTAGCCCTAATTTTGAAAGTGGAAAAAATCTTTCATAAACTAGCTTAGGGTTAAGGATTTCATAATGTATGATGAGATTGTAGCTTCTTGCGATGGTATTGAGCTGTAAAATATTATAGATTGTAATTAGGTTGTAATCACTAGATAATAAAAATATTGGACTCATTGTTCTGTGGACATTGCCTAGGGATTGGGTGAACCACATTAAATCTTTGTGTCTTGTGTTCTCTTTTGTGCGATTTATTATTATCTAATATTGGTTATATTTGCATGAAATTGTAATTTCTATCTCATTAATTGTAATTGAATTTCCTTTTGTGGTCTCTCCTTTTATGAGGTTAATTATACAAAGTCCACCCTATAATGTTATCATTAAGCAAATTCATAGACTCATGTGCTCCTTTATCATGAATCAACTTTTCTTCCTAGGACTCATGATGACACTAACATATTTTCTCATGATCTTAGTCCTATAATGGAGCATAGATCTTCTCACACATCACATGATGATTATGAAGCTTTAGGAGTTCCTCATTTGCAAGTTGATAAGCTTTCTCATGACTTCGATAATTGAAATCTTGGCTTGTGCAAGAAAATCAAAATCTTGATAGTGTTGTTATTGAAGCTCATAGGAAGCTTCTTAATAATGATAATAATAATACTTCTATTTTGCATAGTATATCTCACCTTATTAATACTCATGTTAAGTCTTTGATGGAATGTGCTCAAGAGTTAGGATACCCTCCTCCTTCCACAACTATTGAACCTTCTATTCTGATTTCCATTACTTTCTAGCATACCTAAATATGCTCCTCCTCTTATGACTACCTCTAGACAAGTGTCAACTCCTTTAAGTGTTTGTCTTCATAGCCTTTCACTTCTTGTGGGTGTGTCTCCTACTTCTATTCCTTCTTCATTACCTTGATATAATGTGGCTCCTTTTACTTATTTGAACCCTTTACCCATTCCTTCTAATCCTTCACCAACATCGTTACACATTCCTTTAGCTTCTTATAACTTTCCTAATCCATCTAGCATACCTATGTGTACTATTGCGTCTTCTGATCCTACCTTTAGTACCTTGGTTCAAACTATCACTATATTATGATAAACAACTCGTTTAATTCAGTCTAAGTATAACATTCCTACATGTGATGATGTTAATGCCCTTTCCTTAGATATCCTTCATGTCGTTATACCACAACATGTTGAGTTACCTCATCTTGAGACTTATAATGGTAAGAAAGATCATGCAATTCATTTAAAAACTTTTTAGACTATATGTAGTGATTTTTCTCATGACTATAGGCTTATGGTTAAGTTGTTCTCACATAAATTTAGGGATAAAGCCTTGTAATGGTATTTCTCTCTACCTCTTTATTCTATTGATTATTTTGAACTCTTGCTAATGATTTCATTCAAAAAATTTAGAATAACATTGGTTCACAAATTTCTTTAACTGATTTAATTCATTGTAAGAAAAATGTTAAAGAGAAATTTATTGTTTTATTGGTAGATTAAAGCGTTTGTACACTCAGATTTCTTATCATGTGTCTTGTCATGATATTAAATGCATATTTATTTCTAATTTATAGGAATATGTTAGAGATGATGAGGGCACAATCCAAGACCAAAATGAACACAATAGGAAAAGGGGAATATTATTATCCGAAGTGATGGGTATGTGCAGGATCATGGTGTACCAAACTATGGCCTTAAGTGGCAGTGAAAAACCAGCAAATCAGGGTTATGTCAACTTGACACATAATTTTAAAGTGGTTCTGGACTTTATATCAAAAAGTTTTAAGAAAATAATCTGTAGGAAATTGAATCTAGTTTCTAAACTTTAAGGCCTTTTCTAGAGAAAAAATTATTTGATTGGTCAAAAGTTTGGATTTTAATGCAGCCCTACAAAAATTTCAGGGCAAAAATAAAAAGTAGGTGTATGTCTAACCACCTTAATCATAATCAAATGATAATATTTTTAAATATAATTTTAGATATAAAAAGTAGACTCATGCCTGGATGTGACACATATTTTTGGCAATTTTTATTCCAAATAAATAATTAATTATGAATTTTCTACTATACTATTTTCAAAATTAAAAAACTCCCGTGTCTGACCACCTTAACTAGTTCAAAAAAATCAAAATTAAGTTTTTTTTTTTCTTTTTTCTTATACTAGTCAAAGCATAGAATGTGACGCATCTTTTGGATTTGACAAATCTTATAAGGTTTGAAAGTTATAACTATTTTTCAACCAGTATGTCAATCAACACTTTGTAGCTAACTCCATTACAAAATAAGTAATAATTACTTACTGAACTCGTAATTTGACAAAACTTACATTTATGAAAAGCTAAGAAAATTCTTAAGAAACCCTTTTCATTACATCAAATTTTGGTTTAAAAAAAGTCGTTAGCTACATGCTTGAAGTAAAAACCACATAAGAACATGCCAAAAACACATTTTTGGGATGTTTTAAAGATGACCATATAAGGTTTGTATTGAAAGATATAGTAGGAATTATAAAGGTATTAATTGTTTTCATTTAGTATCAGGATGGGTGGGAAAAAAGTGGGAATAGATTTTGAAATTCTTTGAGGCATTTTAGAACTACATAGTTTTCAGATCGCCACTTTTTGGCACACCATGATCCTTCACATACCCTGATATGCTATTACATTCAGTACAATGAAAACATACCCAATGACATGCCCTAGGGCTTACAATGTTGTCTAATTCTGGAGAAAAACCCTCCTCTGGTACCTTCTCCCAATCTCCACCAAAAGCTACATTTACAATGCCAAAAATGTCCTTAGTAACCAAAATTAGGTTTAGGGTTAGGAATACATTTTAGAATATGCCATTTGGCATCCATCGCCTAAAAAAAAGGTTCTAGAAAACACGTCAAAAGTCAGTGTGAAACCAGAAGAATCTAGAAGTGGTAGTCTAAATTTTAGGTTGCATAACTTTTGATCCAAGACTCTAATTGATGAAGTGTTTACATTTTCAAGAAGCTCTCCAAGCACTCTATAGCCCTATGGACCAGCTTTTAGGTGGCATAACTTTTGATTTGAGACTTTGATTGATGAACTGTTTACATTTTTGAAAAAATCTCCAAGCGTTCTATAGCCCTATGGAGAAAATTTTCTCATCCCCCATTTTTTGGGCCCATACAAGGCCATTTAGTGCCTCAAACATGACTTTTAAGTGCTCTCAGGGGGTCTCCAGACAACTTAAAACTGCAATAACTTTCAAACCGTAAAGCCTTTTGATCTAATTCATTTTTTGGAATGCTTTAAATTACAAATATAATGATCCCTCCAACTTACACCCCCTAATTCATCATAATTATGGCTCAATTACAAAATAACTTATTTTCTACATTGGCATGTATCCCAAGGTGCTCAAAAATTCTAACCTAGAAAACCAATAGTGGATCTATGAGAATTGGAATCTCTATTTGACCCAAATGATTATCCGAAAATGAGAACACATTAAACAAAAACTAACACTAAGCATATTTTTGGGTGATATAGGGTTTCCCTTACACTATTGGATGCTCTTGCATCAAGAGATAAGGTTCTTCTTACAGAGTATAACTTTTTTTCACATTTATGTGTAGTGTGTCACCATTACTAGTTACACATGAGTCAACTTGAGAGCTCTACTCTAATGGCTCCTCTTTCTACTAATAAGAGTGATGGCGCTGGAAATTCAAATAAGTTCTCTAAACCTAACAATTTCGTTAAAATCAAGTCATCAAATACAATTCTTGATCAAGTGGCTACTACATCTAAAGGTGTGACTACTTTTGCCTCTATTTATCATCCTAATTGTAAGTACACCCAATTATCTGAAACTTTGTCTAAGGTGATGACTAAATTGATTCATGCTTGAATTCTTATCCTATTCATCCTATTGATACTTGTACATTGTTTCCCAAGTCTTTTGATTCAAATACTTTTGGTCAATACCATCATCAACTTGATCATAATACTCAATGGTGTTATGCTTTGAAGAATGATATTCAAGACCTTATTGACTTAAGGCTATATCTATTGATGCTCAAGTTTATAATGTGAATAAATCTATTGTGTCAGCTAATCAAAATTTAAAGATTTACACTAATCCTTTACCTTCACACTAAAAAAACTATATTAATCAACTTGCTTCTTTCGACCAACATATCAATTATGATGAGAAGATAAAAGAACATAATCGTGTGGTTAACTATGTGTTAGTACCCAATATGGTCATAATTTTAAAACTTGTAATTTGTGTTTTTGAACCACTTTGAACCTTAGTTCAAAGTAGTTCAAATGACTCATCTTGCAGGTTCAACATAAGAAAAATTCAAAATGGTCCTATGGGTTCAGAATGAAATAATTCAAATGCTCTGCTCTGACTCATGATAGTTCAATGACTCTATGGGCTCCCTAGTTCAAAGTGGTTTTCCAGTTCAAATGGATTCAAAAATGAATTTTTTTTAATATGGAATGGTTCAAAATTTGTGTTTAGCTTAATACCCGATATCAGTCTCTATTCATAATTCAGTTTCAGTCAGCTCAACATTTTTAAGAAAGTGCAGAGGTATAGATCAAGATGAAGATCAGACCTAGTGGTTCGGAGGTCATAAATTAAAAGTCCAAGTCTTATATATATATTCAATATCACAAGGAATGGAAATCCATTAATGATGTGATCAATGATGATGGTTTAATCTATAACAAAACTCATTCGAATGTGGATTGATAGAGTTGCAAGCACACATCTTGATCATGGGGTTACTAAAGTTGTTAGTAAAACTTAGGCTATGGGTTCAATGAATAACATTTTCAATGAATCATATACATATCATAAAAAGTTTCAAATCCAAGGTTCATAGGATAGCTTATTTAGGAAATTCAAGCTAGAGACTAAGGAAGATCCTTTCGAGGCAAAGCAAAGAATTATAATGGATTATGGGAATTAGGAATTGAGAAACCAGAGTATTTAGAAGGCCAAACCAATCTCAAGTGACATACAATGATCTTACATTAGAATTTATCCATCTTAAAGTGGAACAAACATATACAAGGAGAAGAAATCCTAGATTCTCTGATGGCAGAAAAATAGTCATATTTCGGGGGTCATATCTCACAATTCAACTGTTGGATCGAGCTCAATTTTGGACATGTGTTTGCAATCCTAGTTTTCTGACTTCTGAGTAGAGCAATTTTGAAAATGTGTCCGAAATCATGAGATATATACGTCATTGTTTGCACCTCTATCGGCTCAGCAATAACAATTACAAAATGTAGACAACCAAATTAGGTCTCAGTATGGGGGGAATAACTTCCAATTGAACTGTTGGATTTGGCTCAATTTTGGATATGTTGTTTAGAGGTAAGTTATTCATGCTCTAACTAGAGCAATCTTTGAAATTGTCTTTGGTTCACGAGTTATAGTTTACTAAGTAGGTCACTATCTAAACTATCAATCACAGTAAAAAAACTATGACAGAGCCTCATTACCAGCAAATGCCACCTTGACAGCTTGTGCATAAGAATTCAAGGAGTGTTATGTTTCCTAATTATAGATCTTGAGGTGTAAATTCACTAGTTGTAGAGGCTATTCAATGGGATTTATTAATCAAGATTTGAAGAGTTATTCGACAGGTGTAAGTTAAGAGAAATGGACAATATTTAATATTATAAGCTTTTATGTCTATCTTTGACATCTATCAGAAGAGGTATGTCATTGGAAAATAACAACATATGGAGGTTATTATTTGAGCCTGAAGATGTTGCATAAGGAAAGATGCCACCTATCCATGCATATACCATAGATGTGCTCACAAAGTGTTTAATTAAATAATTAAATGCAACCAAAGGGAAATTTGGAAATATTGTTTGGGTGATCCCACAATAATGGGTTCCACTTTTTGACCAATTTTGACACTAAAATCAATATTTTTGCAACAAATGTCACATTCAAGTGACTATATCTCCAAAACTATAAATAATTTCAAGATGACATAAACTATTGATTTTGATTACTTTGTTCCTACTTTGTAACCATATTTTTAAATCTATATATATATATATATATATATATATATATATATTTATATTTATGTCAATTTTTTTATCTCCTCCGAAAAGTGTTACATAATAAAATTGAATATTTTTAAAGAGTGATAGTCCGTTTGACACACATAACTTTTTTTTTAGAAATGATAATGAAGGAATTCTTTCAATGTTAGATTTTTAACATCAATATCCAAAGGATGCATTTGGTTTGATTTATTTTGGTTGAATATTGTATAGTTTATGAAGTTTTGAAGTGAGACGAATCATAATTTAGACATACGTTCCATTTGACACAGATAATTTGAAGTCAATTTATCATAAACCTATAAAAAAAATTGAATAGAAAGGTATCTCAGTAAGTTAGTTCCTACATATTTTTCAAAAAAAAAAATTTGTCCTGATTTACTAATTTTCCTGAGGTGTCGAAGTCAATTGATGTTCAATCGATAATGAACTGGTAATGAACCTATAATGAGTTAAACTCATATTTGAAAGTCTTAATGACTAAAATATGTATTATAATTATAGTCATTGGAAAGCTTGCTCTGAGCAGCACATTTTGACATTTTTTATTTTACAGTAGGAGATCATTCTCTTGCAATTATGGGAGTCAAAAGAGTTAAAAATAATAATGAAAAAAGGGTTAAAATTTTCCTAATTTTATGCGTTCTCCTAAACAAGGCATTTGCGTGAACATGCCCATTAAAATTTCACGGCCACCAAGAAATTTAAAGGGCATGTTCGCGCGAACATTCCTAGATCCATTGTGTTCATGCGAACAGTCAAAAAACCCTAAAAAGACCAATTTGTAAAGCTATTTTCCATCACCCTGGTAGTACATTGCATGTCTTTGCCACAAATTTTGTTCACAGAAGTCAAATCGAAGGTAGTTGAGAGATTTCTCAATATCTGCAAATTAATGTTCTTCCCATCTTTGTTCACGCTTCCATCAATATTTCCTATCTTCATTCACAATTTGGTAAAAAAATTGTACATCTAAATTATTTCTTTCTTTCTTTCATTAGTGAAGTTTTTAAACGGATGCATTGAAGTTAAATTAAAAATTAGTAGTACATTCATGGTGTTAAGAAATGTATATTCTTATTGGTTTTTTCATTTTTTAAAATATTGAATTTGTTAAAAAAAATTGAACATCTAAATTATTTCTTTCTTTCTTTCATTAGTGAAGTTGTTTAAAGGATACATCGAAGTTAAATAGATTCAAACTAGATACTTTTAAAGTGTGGTTACATGTTAGTTTTACTTATGTCACTTTAATTATCTCGGTAGTTACATTCAACTGAATTTTTTAATTTACAACTTGAATTAATGAAAAGTATTTAATTTTATTTTCAAATCAAATTCATTCAGTAAAAATAAATGTGCCATAACTCTTTATGAATTCTCAATTTCTATAAAGAAATAATCTTTATAAAGAAAAAATCTTGATATAAATAAACATTTTTTTATTTGAAAGATAGAAGTTAAAGGATGTAAACACAATCCTTACTCAATTGTGTGTTTATAAGGGAGAAATGAAAAGTAACATATTTGTAAGAGATAACTATTTTTGAATTAAATTTTGTAAGGTTTCTTCTAGGAAAAAATGCTAGACTTATGTATTTATATGTGGTGTTATATTTTAGAAGGTTCATTTAAAATAAAATAAAATAATGAACTTAAACTAATTTAATGTTTGAAATTTTGTAATATAAGTTTTCTTTGGAGGAACATCAAATGTAAAACTATATTTCCTTTTAATTGATTTTTTACAAGTACATTTCTTTTATTTGAATATTAAATAACTTAGCATCTCACACTACCAACTGCACCCAACTAGGCCCCAACTGTGTCATTCACGTAGTCTGCATTGTCTGGGCACACTTGGGGGTGTTCTAAGCCATTTTGGCCTTCTGGGGTGTAATCTGCTTTGTCATAACACACCTGGTTCACAGTGAGCACATACATAACACAAAATCTGCATCTAAGGTTTTCATTTCCTTCTAGAACATAGATTAGATGATTTTGTGTTACTAATGGTCTCCTTGCAACATGTTGCAATCGTGGGATGAAGACATGATCATAATAAACTACTAATGCTTTCTTTGCAGGACATTGTCGAAGACCATTGTGTTTTTATCAAAACCATGTGTGTGGATTTATTAGATTAAATAACACTTCATTTGGTGCTTTAAATGAAATTTTCATTTTCTACCTGGCGTGTCTATAGTGTTTAAATCCCTAAGAGTTTCATTGACATATGCTCTCCCCTCACCATTCGTGGATCTTGGGTGTAAGAGAAATCCATGTAATTTTTATAGGAGGCCTGCCTTGGACCAAGATACTCGATATTGGGTATGCCAAGGGATGACCTCAGAGCGGTAATGGGCCAAAAGCTAGGTCAACATTCCAACCACTATATAAAACTCGATTATGGTGAAAGCCATGTCAACGGTATTGCTAAGTGATAACTCTCCTCCAATACCCTTGTGGTGTGTCAAACCCCAGTTCTCAAGGCTGGGAGACCTTCTAAGGAAGTTTATCACTCACTTGCTGAACAGAATGCCCTTACTAAAAACCATGTTTTAGTGGCCAAAATCCTTTCTATCCATTGGCTCAAGGGGTCAACCATGCCTGTGAAGACATTGTACATTCTTGCGGTCCTTAGTAGATACAACAGTCCCTTGGGAAATCATGCCCCTTGGGAAGCGGATCCTGGAAGCCCCAAGAAGTGAGTGTGTTGTAAGGGGGAGCTTGAAGTGCCAAGGTCCTAAGTTGTCTACTTTGGATAAGTGCAGCTGAACTTTGGTTCAAGTAGGAATTCAGTGGATATAGTCCTAAAGCCTAGGTTGTGGTGTGAATGTTCAATTTTAACAATAGCTATTCTTGTCTTAATGTGTCTTGCATGTGTGTAAAACATAATCAAGATAAAAGCCAACATTCAAATTTACACCTTGGAAACTTGAAAAACCTTGTCAAAACATCAAACATTGTCAAAACCTTGTCAAAACATTACAAACTTTGGTTCAATACATTCAAACCTTGGAAAACATGGCAACTTGTGCTCCTAAATGTGCTTGGCAAAACATAGATTTCACTCTTGCATAGCATCCACTTGCATTCTCCATTGTTTGAGCCTCATACTTGCATCATATAGACTTCATATTGCACCTTTTTAGTATCCCTCATATTCACATTGCAATCATTAGCATTTAAGCTTGCATCCTTTGCATTTCGCCTCCAAAATCATCACTTTGCATCTTCCATCTTGCATCTTTTGATACCTAACCCTAATCTTGACCAGTTTAGCCATCATTCTAGATGTCTTACACATCATTTTGAGCATTCATTCTGGTCTCAGCATTGTCCTCTGCTGTTTACCTCACTGTGGCATCAATCTGGAAAACATAACTCTTAGAATTGCCTTAGTTTCAACCCAGCTTCCCAACTGTGCTCTGAAACTACCAACAGTGCCCTTCTAAGCCCCAACTATACCATGGGCATAGTTGGTATTGTTTGAGTTCACTTGGTAGTCTGGGAACCTATTTTGGGTTTCCAGACAACATTTTGAGGCTTTAAAGGTGTCCTTAGGTACCTAGATAGGTCCACTTGCATCAACATGCCCTGATCTGCATTCTGCACCTCCTAGTCTTCATTTTCTTCACTTAGGACATCATTCCTTAGGTCATAAACTCTATTCTACATCTCCCAAACCATCATAACATCAACCCCAACATCTTAGCTTCGTGGCATATCAACTTGGCAACCATACCATTTTGAATCAGCAAACATTCATCCTAGCTTCCCAACTACGCCCTTCTAAGCCCCAATTGCACCATGGGTGCAATTGGTACTATTGGAGTACACTTCATACTTCAAGAATACATTTAGGCACCTGCATGACCATTTTGGGCCTCCAAACTACACTTTAGGACCCTAAAACTACATCTAGAAGCCTCTGCACTTTGTCATTATGCACTTGATCCAAAATCACATCTTGCACCCAAAATATCATTTTGCACCTTAAGACCTTTTCATATCACATATCTACTCAGCATCATCACCATTTTGAATCACTTGAACATCATTTTGAACCTCAAAACCTTTGAACTTAGTCAAAAATCTAAACAAAAGTATGAACTCTAGAGTATTACATTGTGTCAACGGATGATGGATCTTGAACATGATCATTTTATCATTTTCTTTTATCATTTTCTTTGGTCAAATGCTACCTATGTCGAGGTAGATTTTTCTTTTTCATTTTGATCTTATCTTTTTTTGTCATTTTTTTGGTCAAGATCCAAAGTCTATTGTCATAACGTTAAACTCTTAGGTTAATACCTTGTAAAGATTTCACCTAAGTTCAAAAAACCTTACGTATACTGAGCTATCATTAGCATAATCATATTCCTAAATGTCATTTTTGACTTACCCTAGTGGTATATCCCCCTCATATTGCATTGTTCAAACCCTAGCATCATTTTCACTATCAAAACCTATCAAATGGTCCATCAACCAACTTGTCTTCTTGATCACCTATCCTCATTTTGCATAGCCTAAATGTCATTATCAACCCTAGGAAACCATCCCTTGCATAGTCCACTTTTCTTACACCTACCTTTAGCATCCTTACCAAGTCCAAAACATAACCCTAACTTCATTTTGCATATCATAATCTTCATCTTGCATACCTTCAAAATGACACCTTGCATTTGCACTTGCATAACATCCCTAGGAAATTTTCACTTTTCATATGAATACCCTAGGTCATTTAGCATTTCCTCACATTGCATAACATCCCTAAACACTTAAATATCCCAAAAACACTCATATCTTGCATACCCACATCTTAATTATCAAGTTTTGACCTCTTTTACCAACTGCAACCCTGTTTTACCAACTGCACACTTCATGGGCACAGTTGGTAGTTTCAAGGTGCACTTGGTAATTTTAGGGTGTACTTGGTAATTAGGTGTTTCATACTAGGTTCTAGAACCCTAATCTACACTTCCACACCTTGCATTGCATCCCAAGACCTTAGGAAACACTCTAAATCACTCAAAAAACTCAAAATTTGCATTTTAGGCAACTTTGGAGCTACATCATTTGGAGAAGAAAGAAGGACATGGGAGCTACAAATGAAAGAGGGGGTTTCTAACCTTGTGTTTGCTTCTTTTGATTTGTTTGGTTTTCATGGTAGACTAGTGGGTGCTAATGTATGTTGATTGAGTTTTGTGATTTCTCATAGTATGTTATACATTTAACCCATTTTTCTACTCCTACAATAAGAATGAAAAAATTAAAGAGACAACACAATTATATATTTTATAAGAAAGACAAATTTATTTTTTAGGAGAAAAATTCTAGTATTCATACCATGTTATTTGTTTGTGATTCAATGATGGCTTAAGAAGGATTTGGTTCTTTGTCACTTGTAAAGAATGTGACTCACAAATTTTAGTCATATAATGAAGAATATTTATGCCTTGTTGTAGACGACTGCATTCTATTGATTTTTGTCAAACAAATTCGTACAGTGATTTTTTTATCTGGTTATTTCATGAAATTTATCTTGAGGCAAGGGAAATTTTTTTTATTTTATTGTTTATAATGGGAAACAAGAAAGGAAGGCAAAACAAATATGCAAGGAAAAGATCTGATGAAGCAGAACAAAGAAATATTCAGAAGACTACGATACGTTATCATCGAATTAAACAAGGTGAAGGAAATGTTGAAGAAGGCTCAACAGAAGTAGAAGCAGTGCATATGGGAGAGAGGTCAGGAACACTCCCTATGGAATCTCAAAAAATGAATGTTGAAGAAGGCTCAAGATCACTCCTTGTAGAGGTTCAAATAATAGAAGTTGGAGAAGGGTCAGAATCTTTCCCTGTAGAATCTCAAACAATGGATGTTGGAGAAGGCTCAAGATCAATCCCTGTAGAAATTCTAGTAATAGAAGTCAAAGAAGGGTCGGGATCAGGTACAGGAATTGGTATAGATGAACTCTTAAATATTTCCCAATCTATAAAGAATAGTATTTCTCGTAAGAATTTAGATCATTTACTTAAAATGGATGTGGATAAATTGAGAAAACTTGTAGCTAGTGTTCAATCATTAAGTTTGTCTAAGAAAAGGTCAATGAATAAGAAGATAAGAGAAATTATGACTCAATTTGATAACACTGAAACACTTGAACAAGCTCAGTTTCTTTCACATTTTCTTACACAAAAGAAGTTGCAAGAGGCATTGAAATTGTTAGGTGTAGACACAACATCAAAAAAGAGAAGATTTTCTAACATGCAAATTGATTTGATTGAAAATGTTAAACAAGGTTTGAGAAACATAGGAAAAAACTCTCAAACTAAAGATAAGTCTACAGCAAGAAATGTGATGTTGATGTCTGTTGTAAGTAAGAATATGACGCAAAATAGACAAATATATTCAATTTCATCTGAAAT
>CM053786.1:298421727-298586727 GCA_028749045.1 Cupressus sempervirens | reverse complement strand
TGTGTAACTAGCTGGGTAATGGTGTAGAATTAGTGCTGCCAGGTTCGAACAATAGGTCCATGTACGATGAAATACCCAAGCTTGAACTAGTATCAATCTCAGATAGGCCTCGCAACTGCTCACCAAAATCATCAAGACCCTTAGCTGTGATATGGACATCTCCAACTCGTATCCTTGAGTTCTCCAACTCGTATCCTTGAGTCATCTGTAGAGTGTCCTGAGCCTGGTGACAAATGTTGTGAGTTACGCACAGGTGCATCATTTGTCACCGGTGTGGCAGCTTGTGTCTATGGAACTATGTTAGGGCTTTGATGCTATCTAAAAACATCCATCACCGAGTGTACTATAATCCTCTTTGTATTGAAAATATAGCTAATAAAGTGCAACATATCCTCCAAAAAATATAGTGCCATATCCAAATGTGTCTGTTGTCCTGAAAGACCTAGAATATCACCTAGCAGTGGTAGCCCAGTAGCTTTATATGCATCATCAGAGGAGGCACCTGAAGTGCTACTAGATGCCTATGAAGATGGTCAACCAAGTGGACAAGGACATCGACTATGAAGATAACGACCAATAGAATGTGATGTGATACTAGTCATTGCAGATGCAATGTGCCCAATAGTATCAATTGCTCCCCTCTAGGAAGCAATGACAACTCTATCTACAATAGGCACATGTGCAGGAGTCATAGGAGGCATCCTTGGTCCAACAATCTATCTAAGATCTGTAGGTGGTAGACGATCTACACTATGGTACTAGTCACAATCTGCGATCTAACCATGCCCCTATCCGCAATAATCAGAAATATCCAAGTAGTTGATGTTGAGTCCTATACAAAACTCAACATACAACTACTGTGCAAAATAAAGGCGTATCTAGTCGTTATCAAGATAATGACCATGTGCAGCTAAAAATCATGGATAGATCATGCTAGCAATAATAAGGTCTATGCATCGTGTAACTCTGTAGCCTCTCACCTTATCCTATGTTCCATCATATGTTGGAAAGACCTCTCTCTGGATGACATTTTTGGGGGCTACCCTCTTGATGTCATCAAACGATGCATTTCCTGAAACCTCAACCCTAAGCTCCCTAGATATGGAAGCTAATATGGCAGGAGTAAATGAATGGTGAGCTCTAAACCTAGCTGTCAAATCCTATAAACTCCTACATATCATAGTACATATGTCTTTATAAAGACCATCATCAAAGGTCAATATAGAGCGTTGCAGTCTAGCAACCTCCTGCTCTGAAAATGCAAATAAAGCATTGATATCAATGTGTGGAGGTGGTGTAGCAGGACCTCTAGTAGGAGCTATAGGTTCAGCCTGACCTAGAATAGGAGCCGCACTAGGAGCCATGGAAGGACCTTCACCACTAGGAACCGCACGAGGACCCGAAACATGAGCTGCATGATGAGCCCTACGTCGAGGTACACGACGAGCCCCACCAGAAGCTGTAGCATGAGCCCCACCACGAGCTGCACGAGAAGCCAGATTAGGAACTACATCAGGCGTTGCAACAAGAACCACATTAGCCTGTGTCACAGTAGGAGCCGCAACAGGAGCTGCATCAAGCTAATCTTGTGAAGCCATATCTATGGAAATGTATGAAGAGCTAAACTGCCTACTATACACACATTTTTTTATTTTTAAAATTAAAAATTCTACACATGTAATTGAACATACATCACACATCATGGACTTAGATAATCTGTAACACATCCAGACCTAGATTAATTTGCATATAAGTATAAGATAACTTTAAAGTTGAGATTTTGGTTATGGTTAGAGTTAATTTATTGTTCTAGGATTTTATTATACTTTGGGGGGTATTATTAGAGAATTCAATTAAAGGGTAATAAATTATTTATATTACTCTTAAATGATAATGTTTCGAGGTTTAGGTTTCAAGTTGGGTTACATATATATCATTTAAAACAAGGGTCATACTTCATGTATGTACATGTTTTTGAATGTATGTGCATGTATCTCAAATGTAATTTTTAACAATTTAGGATTAGGGTCAACTTGTTTTAATTTTATGTAAGTTAGGCCTTGATTAGGTTTTGAAATAGGTTTTTAGTGTAATTAGGCTCAATTTTAGGGTAAGATTTTGAGACCTTATGACATTGTTGGGGTTTACATGAACTTACATAATCTATAGCATTAAATTTAGGGGTTACTATTAAGGTTCATGGTTAAGAATTTAGGATAAGGGAACTTAGCATATGAAGTTTATGATTTGGTTCAAGATTATGATTTAGGGTATTTATTATCATTTATAATCTTGGGTTTAAAAATTAAATTTTAAGATCTAGGTTAGGGTTAGGGTTTGGATAATGGTTAGGGTTAGGGCTAGGTTAGGTTAGGGTTAGGGTTTAGATGTACATGTATGTTATATTCATACCTAGATATGCAAATTAATCTACATTCTTATATATGTATAATTTAGGATCTCCCCTTAAGACATGTCATTGAATTACATAGTTAATTATATACTTCTAATTATTAAGACATTAAAAGTAATAACATATGTACATTTAAACATGAATATTGAAAACATATGTATGCACATCTATATCTAACACATGAACATATTTACATGTACATTTATGAAATAAAATATACATTTAAATCTACATTCTTCTGTATAATTTAGGATCTCCCCTTAAGACCTGTTATTAAATATAGTTAATTACACTTAGTTATAAGATAAATTAAGATCAATACTTAACATATACACAAATTATACATATAAAAATGTAAATTTATTAAAAACTTGTACATACATCTACTTTTAACCATGAACAAATATACATGTACATCTATGTTCAAAATAAAAAAATTATACATTCTAATCTATATTTTTACATGTACAATTTAGGATCTAGACCCTTAAGATATGTCATTTAATTAAACTTCTAAGATTAAGACATTAAGGTGAATTTGAGATATATACATAAACATTAATATCAAAAACATACATGTCTACATTTAACATTAACATATATATATATATATATATATTTGTTTTCTAAAATTTAAATTATTATAAATTTTGTAATTTTTTCTAATTTTTTTAAAAATATTTTTTTCTAATGTTTTTCTAAATTTGTTTTCTAAATTTTATATTATTATAAATTTTCTAATTTTTAAAAAATTTTTTTTCTAAAATTTATATTATTATAAATTTTCTAACGTTTTTCTAATATTTTGTCTAAATTTGTTTTCAAAAATTTATATTAAATTATAAATTTTCTAATGTTTTTGTAATTTTTTTAAAAATTATTTTCTAAATTTAATATTAAATTATAAATTTTCTAATATTTTTTCTAATATTTTTCTAAATTTTCTTTCTAATTTTTTAAAATATTTTTTCTAAATTTTATATTGAATTATAAATTTTCTAATATTTTTGTAATATTTTTTCTAAATTTGTTTTCTAACTTTTCTAATGTTTTTGTAATATTTTTTTTTCTAAATTTTATATTAAATTATAAATTTTCTAATGTTTTCGTAATTTTTTTTCTAAATTTTCTAATATTTTTGTTATATTTTTTATAAATTTTCTAATATTTATTTAATGTTTTTTTTACTTTTTTTTTTTTTCTAAATTTGTTTTCTAAATTTTATATTAAATTATAAATTCTCTAATGTTTTTGTAATGTTTTTTCTAATGTTTTTCCTAAATTTTATATTATAAAATTTCTACTATTTTTCCTAATGTTTTCTAAAATTGTTTTCTAATGTTTTCTATACAATATTTTTCTATTTTCTAAATTAATATAAATAAACAATAAAAATATTAAATTAACATTTAGATATGCTTTCAAAATCATTAAAAATGTAAATAACATTCAAATATGCTTTAAAAACATTAAAAAATTGCATTGAAAACATTAAAATCTACTTTGATAACATTAAAAAATACTTTAAAAACATTCAAAACATTAAATTAATAATATTTTGACATACCTGATGATGAGAATCAGAATGAAAGCGACAAGATGATGCTGATGGAGGCAGCACAAATCACATGTTCACCCCAACGCTCGAAATGAACAGTACTTGTCGTGAAAATGAATTGGGAATAGTTAAAAAAGCGTTTTAAACTGCCAGAAATCAACGTGATACATGTTTGTGTGAGCATATGCCATATGCATGTTTGTGCGAACATGCCTTCAAAGTTGCTAACATGTTCGTGTGAACATGCGTATGGCATATGTTCGCGCGAACATGTTTGTGAAGTTCATGTGAACGTATGGTGTATCGAATTTCAAAAATTTCCCAAGTTTTCTAAGTTTGTTCGTCCCACGAAAGTGGAATCCATTATTGTGGGTTCACCCATTTAACATTGCAGGGTATTATAAAGTTGAGAGGCCACTAATAAAGTTTGCAAAAGTTTAAAGATGATGCTGATTCATAAGAAAGATAACTGATCCAATGTCCTGGGGAGATAAAAAGAAGAGTCTTCTTTCAAGAATTAGTTATGAAACTGAAAATTTGCACAAGAAATCAGAAAGAGAGAGGAAGGCTTATTTATGGAAGATTTTTCACATTATTGGGGGTTCCAATTTTTTGAGTTTTGTTGGGAGACTTTGAGCAACAGTAAGATTGGGGAATTGTGAATATAGTAAAAGGAGGGCATTTTTCTCTGATACTTTGTGCTATAGGGGAGTTAGTGATTAGTGATTAAAGGCATATTTTGTTTGAGAATGAGGTAGCAGTAGATAGATATAGTATGTACGAAAACTCTTTTTGATGACTGTGTGCTAAGGAGGTTTTTGAATATATATATATATATATATATATATATACACACACACACACTTTTGTTCGTGTTTCAAAACTTTGAGTTTGGAGAAAATTAATCATGGTTACTTTGGAACATATGTTTGATCCTATGTGATATCTATTGATGTCCTTTCGAATCTCATACTGTTTGTTGGAAGAAGTAGTTTGAGATAGTCGTTATTTCATATTCTTTGAATGATTTCAATTTTCTTTTGATGAAAAGACCTTGTGTTTTTCATCCATCTTGTGATCGATATTGAATACCATCACCTCACCACCTAAGAGTATGTGAGAGAACCTTATGCACTTTCTGGAAAAAGTGTAAAACAATTTTTATTCATTGACAAATCTTGCATAGGGAGCTGTACCCAATAAAAATTCAGAGGAAGGTTATCAATTCAATGATAACCTACCCAACTGTTGGTGCTCATTAGTCTTCTCGCTTGGGCACTTAGGGTTACATTCGCATGTATTTTCTTGGAGGACAATCTATTCACTAACACTATGTTGATAAGGAACCTCAACATTTGAGTTCTTCTCCACTTGAATCTAAGAAGACACCTCTTATTAACTTTAGTTAGTCTAATATTTTTAAAGCACCTAATGGCCCTCTTTACATTACTAGTAGAGTTTCTCATATTCCTTCTTCTGGTACTTTGGTTGATCCTTCTTCTATTGTGAAAATTAGAACACCTTTTTAATAAAGGGTTGCATAAAGACACTTATCATACAACTTCTATATGGGTTCATACTTGTAATAGTTTTATTTTGATTATTGTTCTCAAGGTTTCATCACTTTGCATGTTTCTCTTTTAGTGAAAACTGGTTTTACTACCTTTATCGTTATTCCTACTTCCAATCAAGTTCAAGTTAAGCCTGGTATTCCATGGCTCTCTTCAATACAAGTTGTAGCTTCTATTCTTCATAAACATCTTAAATTTCCCTATGATGGAGATATTATCACTATTAATCATTTCCTTTATAAGTCATTGCGTCCTAGAAATTTTACTAATATTGATTGTTGTTGGTCATCTCATCCTTAAAAACCATCTACTCATCTCAATCATCTCTATAGAAACTATCAACAACATAAAGTAGCCAAAATCATGGAACATAGTCTTCTTAAGGGATGTTTTTCTATGTCTATTTTGCCTACTTCATCTATCCCTTCTACTTTTGAACTTGTTTTACCTTCTACATATGATCCCTCAACTACCATATATGAACCTATTGTTGATCCTTCTTTAGAATCTATGGTAGTTGATCCTAATCCTTCTAGTTTATCTCATAAGACTATTCGTAATCAATGTAATTATCAATATCACAAGAACCATCAAGCTGAAGCTAAGGCTAAAGCTCATTCTCTTTCTTCTCAACCTACATCTTCATCTCAACCTTTACCTTGCTTTGATCAAAATAGAGATGAGTCTTTGAAGGAAGCTAAACAAGGTAACCCTATACATATGGATAAATATGATGATTATGTTCGTATTTTAGATTTTATTAATCTTGATATGGAAGATACTTTAGATGATGAACATGTTAATAGTGATGAATAATTAACTGATATAAATAATCATGTTCCTAACATGCTTTCTATGCAACTTACAATCACTTCTTGTAATGAGCATAGTAACCCACAAAATCTTTGCTTAGAAATGGATGTGATTTCTACCGTGATTGATCTTTTTCCTCTCACAAGTCGTCATCCTTCCCCTAGCATTTTGAACTGAGATCTATACTTCATTTACCATGGTAGTCCTTGTGTTCTTATGTTTTGTTTTCTCTTGTGTTATGTTTTTGTTAGATGTTATGATTTGATTGCTTTATAAAAATCTGTGTTACTTTGGTGTACACAAGAGAATAAAGTGATCACCCTCTGTATACATTCTTCTATTTCTATCTATTTTCTTCTATATGTTGTTATATATTTTTTCATTCATACTAATGATCTTGTGTAGTTTTCTTGGTTGCTTATGATATGGTAGTACCGATTCTTTTTGGTCTCCACGTTATTGGCTTGAAAAAAATCTTCTTTGCAACTCTTACATGCCTTTTCCTCCATTGTGTCATAGTTCTACTTCCTTAGTGGAATGGTGATATTTCATACTTGATACAATTTATATATTATCATATGATCATATTGACCCCAACGTTAGTAGATCCCTTTGTGTTCTCTCTTTTTGTTATGTGCTCATTTTCCTTTATATGTTTCTCTTCTTAGGGGCATCTCAAAGTGGAAACATTCTTATATGAATCTTCTTACAAAATTTATTCTAGCAAGGAAACTTTGCAGACCTTTCTTGTGACTAGGAAGAGAAAGGGCAAGAATTGCCTTTGTTCTTTCTAGATCAATGGTTAGACCATCTTTAGATACAATATGTCCTAATAATTTCCCTTGATTAGTGGCAAAGACACACTTTCTTGGGTTCAAAGACACTCATACTCTCTACATCTTAGAAACACTTGTCTGAGATGACCAAAATGTTCTGCTACATCTTTTGAATATACTGTGATGTCATCAAGGTAAACCAACACAAACCTTTCAATCATATTTTTGAAGGCCATCTCCATTGCTTTTTGAAATGTGGCACCTACATTTGTTAGTCCAAAAGGAATCTTACTATAGGCATAGGTGCCCCATTTGGTTGTGAAAGTAGTCTTATATCTATCAGCTTCTTTGACATTTACCTAATTATAACCTGAGAATCCATCTAGAAAAGTGAATCTTTCTAAACCACTAACTTTGGACAAGATCTGTTCCATGGAAAGGAGAGGATGATGATCTTTAAGGGAGGCTTGGTTTAGATCCCTAAAATCTATACATAGTCTAATTTCTTTGTTCTTTTTCCTAACACGGACAAGGTTTGCCACCCAAGAGGAGTGCTTGATAGGAAAAATGATATTGGCCTCAAATAATTTGGACATCGAGCATTTCTCATTAGTGGTTCAATCTTGAGATTTACTAGTCTCTATTTTTGCCTAATAGGTTTGACATTATCCACTAGATCTATAGTATGTTGAAACAAACTAGGGTCAAAACCCCTTAAATTATCATATGTCGAAGAAAATATATCTTTGAATTCTTGGCATAGATGGATAAAGTTCACTTGCTTAGTTTCAAAACATACCTTCCCCATGTTTAGCATCCTTCCATTAGCAACTGTAACTAGCATATTATCTCCTTTGTTTGTAGAAAAATTCATGCCTCTATCCCTTGCTTGATCATTAGGATTGAAGATGCTCCCTAAGGTAATGAGGCCCTTAGGAAATTTGTTGGAGTTGAGGTTGATGATTTGATAACCATATTGGCCATGCAATCTAGATTGATTTCTATCTGAGAACTCTTCTTCATTCTGCAAGAAACTTACAATTTGTGCATTAGATTCAAAAACCTTCCAATTAATGTTATTATCAGGGATAGCAGGCTTGACCACCACTTTGATTCTCTATCTCCTTTCATCATCAAGGCTTCTTGGGATATCATGAGATGCACCCACTGCCACAAGTCTGTTAGCATATCTATTTCCTCTTCTAGAGATACTCAGAATGTTAAATGCATTGAAACCTTCAAGAAAATCCCATACTTTATGTTTATAGGACTTGAAAAAATCATTTTTAGTAACATTTTGACTTCTCACCTAGTTGACTACTAACTCACTATCTCCATATGGGTAAGTGCACAAAGTTGTGGTGCCAAAAGGGGGGTATAAGTGGACACCTTTTTCCTGAAATCTGTAAATTTTGAACTTCAACAAGAATTTGAAGATAGTTATGCTCAAAATTTTCAGATATGACAAAAAAAAAAGTTGTAGTACTTTGAATCTAGTTTCTAAACTACTATTTTTTTTCAAAATGGTTTAGTTTTAGGTCCTCAAAAAAGGGGGCCACAAAAAGTGGTACTGTTTATTCCAAAAAAACATAACACAGTACAAAGTGTGGCCCCCCTAAAATTTTAACTTTTTTTTTGAAATTTTTTAATCGTTCTGGTCAAAAGTTACTTAACACTATGTAGTTTATCCCAGATTTTTTGAGTAATTTTATAATGTCTATTTTTTTTTAATGAATTTTTTAACTAGACACATCCCAAAAACATGAAATATCTATGTGTTCCCCTTAGAAATAATTGAAAACTAATCTAAAATCAAAACTTTTTTTTTTCAAAGTGTGTAGAATGGAGTCTAGTTTCTAAAAAACTAAGTTGTTAAAAAATTCGATGAATGAGCTACAATCTATAGCCCAATTAGTACGTGGTGGTTTTTGACAAAAAATGAACATACATTCAAAAGAAATTATAGATGAAAGGCTTGAAATAGTTCAAATTAAAAATAAATTATATGGTTAGATAGCTAACACAGAGACCTATAATGCTATGTAACCTGATCTTATTGATACCCAACCACGAGAAATCTTGAAGGGGAGCACAGAAGAAAAAAAATCATTTTTTGTATGTTTGCTAGAAAACACGTCTCAGGCTTGTTCATCAAATCCAAACCTTTGGGTTGGATCTCCAAGGCAAAACCAAGCCTTAGGCTTGGGTTTGATTAAGGTTTAAATAGCATGTGCACCCTATAGTGCGCACACACTATAGCATGCACACGCTATTTAAACCTCAGTTCTAAATAGCGTGTGCATGCTATAGGGCGCACACACTATTAAGATGTAAGTTGCAAAAGAGAACTAGGTGGAGGGGGGTATAGGGGAATGGCTATGTGTGTGCATGAAAGAGATAGAGAGTATAGGATGGGAGAGAGAAAGTGAGAAAGAGTAGGGGTGGCAAAGAGAGTATAGGATGAGAGAGAGAGAGAGAGTAGGGGTGACAAAGAGAGGAAGTGTGAGAGAGCGTAGGGGTGGAAAAGACAGAGTGCAGGATGGGCGAAAGAGATTTAAAGTAGGGTATGGGAGAGAGAGGAAGTGTGAGAGAGAGTAGGGGTGGAAAAGAAAGAGTGCAGGATAGGGAAAAGAGATTTAAAGTAGGGGATGGGAGAGAGAGGAAGTGTGAGAGAGAGTATAGGTTGGGAGAGAGAGATTAAGAGTAGGGGATGGGGGACAGAGAGAGTAGGTGATGGGAGATGGAGTGGGAGAGGAAGAACTTGAGAGAGAGGAGGATGGGAGTGCATGTGTGTGAAAGAGAGAGAGTATGGAATGGGAGAAGGGGAAGAAAAAGTAGCTCAAGAGAGAGTAGGGGATGGAAGAGAGAGTAGGCAATGGGAGAGGGAGTGGGAGAGGGGGAGATAGGGGGGAATAGAAATGTGTGTGTGTGTGTGTGTGTGTGTGTGTGTGTGTGTGTGTGTGTGTGTGTGTGTGAGAGAGAGAGAGAGAGAGAGAGAGAGAGAGAGAGAGAGAGAGAGAGAGAGAGAGAGAGAGAGTAGGGGATAGGAGAGAGTGTGAAAATTTAAGAGAGACTAGAGGGTAGCTGAGTGAGAGAGAGTGGAGAGGGAGAGAGTGAGAGTGAGAGTGAGAGTGAGAGAGATAGTAGGCAGTGGCAGAGGGAGTGGGAGAGGGAGAGAAAATGAGAGAAAAAGTAGGGGATGGAAGAGGAGAGAGGGGGGATGGGTGTGTGTGTGTGAAAGAGAGAGAGTCAAGAATGAGAGAGGGAAGAGAGAGATAGAGAGAGTAGGAAATGGTAGAGGGATGGGAGGGAGGGAGAGAGAGAGAGAGAGAGAGAGAGAGAGAGAGAGAGAGAGAGTAATAGGTGGTGGGAGAGGGAGTGGGAGGGAGAGAGAGGTGGAATGAAAGCATTTAAGAGAGATAGAGTAGGGGATGGGAGAGAGTAGGTTGTGGGACAAGGACTACGAGAGAGAGAGAGAGGGGGGAATGGGAATGTGTATTTATTTATAAGAGAGATAGAGTAAAGGATGGGAGAGAGTGTGAGAGTTTGAGAGAAAGTAGTAGGGGATGGGAGAGAGAGTGAGAGTAAGGGATGAGGGAGAGAGAGAGAGAGAGAGAGAGAGAGAGAGAGAGAGAGAGAGAGATTAGAGAGGAATAAAGAGAACTTGAGAGAGATAGATAGTAGGGAGTAGGAGAGGGAGTGGGAGAGGGAGAGGGAGTGGGAGAGGGAGAGGGAGAGGGAGAGAAATAGGGGGGATGGGAGTGTGTGTGACAGATGTAGAGAGTAGGGGATGGGAGAGAAGAAGAGTGGGGGGATAAGAGTGTTTGTATCTATGAAAGTGAGAGAGTAGGGGATGGGAGAGAGTGTGAAAGTGTGAAAATAGGGGGTGGCAGAGAGAGTACGACGATGGGGGAGAGAAAGTAGGTGGTGGGAGAGGAAAAGAGAGAGGGGGGATGGGAGTGTGTGTGTAAGACAGATAGAGTAGGAGATGGGAGAGAGTGTGAGAGTGTGAGAGTAGTGGGTGGATGAGAGAGAGAGTACAACGATGGGAGAGAGAAAGTAGGCAGTCAGAGAGGGAAAGAGAGAGGGGGGATGGGGGTGTATGTGTAAGAGAGATAGAGTAGGGGATGAGAGAGAGTGAGTGTGAGAGAGTAGGGGATGGGAGAGGAGAGAGAGAGATTAGAGGATGGGGGAGAGTGTGAGAGTGTGAGAGAGTAGGGGATAGGAGACGAGAGAGAGAGCAAGGGATGGGGGAGAGAAAGTAGGCGGTGGGAGAGAGAGTGGGAGAGGCAAAGAGAGCTTGTACAAGATGGGAGAGAGAGAGAGTAGAGAGGGAGAGAGAGAACTTGAGAGAGAGATAGTAGGTAGTAGTAGTGTGAGTGTGAGAGAGAGTAGGGGGTGGTAGAGAGAGTACGACGATGGGGGAGAGAAAGTAGGCAGTGGGAGAGGGAGAGAGAGGGGGAATGGGAATGTGTGTAAGAGTGAAAAATTAGGGGATGGAATAGAAGAGAGAGAGTAGGGGATGGGGGAGAGTAATTAGGTGGTAGGAGAGGGAGAGAGATAGGGGCCCGGATAAGAGTCTATGTGAGAGATCTAAAGAGCCAGGGATGGGAGAGGAGAGGGGGTGAGAGAGGTAGAGAGAGTAGGTGGTGGGAAAGGGAGAGTGAGAGAGAGTAAAGGATGGGAGAGAGTAGGAAGAGAGGGAGGGAGGGGATGCGAGAGAGAGTAGGGAGGATGGGGAGTGATGTGTTTTGAGAAAGTAGGGGGTGGCAGAGAGAGAGTATGACGATGGGGGGGAGAAAGTAGACAGTGGGAGGGTAAAAGCACAAACTTGTGTCACCTTTTATAAAGAAATTTGATATCAGAATGTGACAGTTCAACATTAATGACAAAAAAAATGGTATTTGTGTTTAAAATATGAAGGTGATGTAAACTAATAAAATGTGTAGAATTGTATGAATTTTATGCCTATAATTTTTATTATTTTTTTGATTAAGAATTTATTCATTTTATTTTATTTTGAAGTCCCTTTTTTAACTGTAAAAAATATAGGATGTAGTTCCCGTCAAACAAGTATGTGCAAATCACCTTTTTTTGTTTTAATTTGAAAATATTTTATAGATGACATGTATAGCTAGTGCACAAAAAAAGAAATAATTATTTTTGATGTATATTTTCTTTGTTATAAGTACTCAAGTTCGACCTTGTCAGAATCCAACAGTTTTTTCCTCCCATCAAAACTTCCCTATCAAATCTATACCTTCTTGAAAATAAATTACATATTCATGAAGAGGATTCACTCCTCTAGTGATAAATATATGTTTTTTATTTTTTTGATATGATTTACTATTTTTTATCATTTTTTGAGAGAGCATCTTCTGAAATGTTGAAATATCGACTTATAATATTTTGAGATTATAACATATTATAACTAATCAAAACACTCAAAAATTTATATAATGATGATATTGAATCTGAAATCTATAAAAGGGTATTTTTAGTTTTTTTTTTTTAAAATTGAATTTTTATAGAGAAATGAGATTTGATCAAAATAGGTTTTTGTATCACAAACGGTGACACAGATCTATGCTTTTACCCGAGAGAGGAAAAGAGAGAGGGGGGATGGAAGTGTGTGTGTAAGAGAGACAGAGCAGGGGATGGGATAGAGTGTGAGAGTGTGAGAGTAGGGGGTGGCAGAGAGAGAGTATGATGATGGGGGAGAGAAAGTAGGTGGTGGGAGAAGGAAAGAGAGAGGGGGGGATGGGGGTGTATGTGTAAGAGAGATAGAGTAGGGGATGGGAGAGAGTGAGAGTGAGAGAGAGTAGGGGATGGGAGAGGAGAGAGAGAGTAAGGGATGGGGGAGAGTGTGAGAGTGTGAGAGAGTAGGGGATGGGAGACGAGAGAGAGAGCAAGGGATGGGGGAGAGAAAGTAGGTGATGGGAGAGAGAGTGGGAGAGGCAGAGATAGCTTGTACAAGATGGGAGAGAGAGAGAGTAGAGAGGGAGAGAGAGAACTTGAGAGAGAGAGATATAATAGGTAGTCGTAGTGTGAGTTTGAGAGAGAGTAGGGGGTGGTAGAGAGAGTACGATGATGGGGGAGAGAATGTAGGCGGTGGGAGAGGGAGAGAGAGGGGGAATGGGAATGTGTGTAAGAGAGAAGAGAGAGAGTAGGGGATGGGGGAGAGAAATTAGGTGGTAGGAGAGGGAGAGGGAGAGAGATATGGGGATAAGAGTGTGTGTGAGAGATCTAAAGAGATGGGGATGGCAGAGGAGAGGGGGTGAGAGGTAGAGAGAGTAGGTGGTGGGAGAGGGAGGGTGAGAGAGAATAAAGGATGGGAGAGACTAGGAAGAGAGAGAGGGAGGGGATGGGAGAGAGAGTAGGGAGGATGGGGAGTGACGTGCTTTGAGAAAGTAGGGGGTGGCAGAGAGAGAGAGTATGATGACAGGGGAGAGAAAGTAGGCAGTGGGAGAGGAAAAGTGAGAGGGGGGATGGGAGTGTGTGTGTAAGAGAGACAGATCAGGGGATGGGACAGAGTGTGAGAGTGTGAGAGTAGGGGGTGGCAGAGAGAGAGTACGATGATGGGGGAGAGAAAGTAGGCGGTGGGAGAGGGAAAGAGAGAGCCAGGGATGGGGGTGTATATGTAAGAGAGATAGAGTAGGGGATGGGAGAGAGTGAGAGTGTGAGAGAGTAGGGGATGGGAGAGGAGAGAGAGAGAGTAGGGGATGGGGGAGAGTGTAAGAGTGTGAGAGAGTAGGGGATGGGAGACAAGAGAGAGAGAGAGCAGGGGATGGGGGAAAGAAAGTAGGTGATGGGAGAGAGAGTGGGAGAGGTAGAGAGAGCTTGTACAAGATGGGAGAGAGAGAGAGTAGAGAGGGAGAGAGAGAACTTGAGAGAGAGAGATAGTAGGTAGTAGTAGTATGAGTGTGAGAGAGAGTAGGGGGTCGTAGAGAGAGTAAGACGATGGGGGAGAGAAAGTAGGTGGTGGGAGAGGGAGAGAGAGGGGGAATGGGAATGTGTGTAAGAGAGACAAAGTAGGGGATGAGAGAGAAGAGAGAGAGTAGGGGATGGGGGAGAGAAATTAGGTGGTAGGAGAGGGAGAGGGAGAGAGATAGGGGGGATAAGAGTGTGTGTGAGAGATCTAAAGAGTCGGGGATGGGAGAGGAGAGGGGGTGAGAGAGGTAGAGAGCATAGGTGGTGGGAGAGGGAGGGTGAGAGAGAGTAAAGGATGGCAAAGAGTAGGAAGAGAGAGAGGAAGGGGATGGAAGATAGAGTAGGGAGGATAGAGAGTAGGGACAATGGGGAGTGATGTGTTTTGAGAAAGTAGGGGGTGGCAAAGAGAGAGTACGGTGATGAGGGAGAGAAAGTAGGCAGTGGGAGAGGAAAAGAGAGAGGGGGGATGGGAGTGTGTGTGTAAGAGAGACAGAGCAGGGGATGGGACAGAGTGTAAGAGTGTGAGAGTAGGGGGTGGCAGAGAGAGAGTACGATGATGGGGGAGAGAAAGTAGGCGGTGGGAGAGGGAAAGAGAGAGTGGGGGATGGGGGTGTATGTGTAAGAGAGATAGAGTAGGGGATGGGAGAGAGTGAGAGTGTGAGAGAGTAGGGGATGGGAGAGGAGAGAGAGAGTAGGGGATGGGGTAGAGTGTGAGAGTGTGAGATAGTAGGGGATGGGAGACGAGAGAGAGAGAGCAAGGGATGGGGGAGAGAAAGTAGGTGATGGGAGAGAGAGTGGGAGAGGCAAAGAGAGCTTGTACAAGATGGGGGAGAGATAGAGTAGAGAGGGAGAGAGAGAACTTGAGAGAGAGAGAGAGATAGTAGGTAGTAGTAGTGTGAGTGTGAGAGAGAGTAGGGGGTGGTAGAGAGAGTATGACGACGGGGGAGAGAAAGTAGGTGATGGGAGAGGGAGAGAGAGGGGGAATGGGAATGTGTGTAAGAGAGACAAAGTAGGGGATGGGAGAGAAGAGAGAGAGTATGGGATGGGGGAGAGAAATTAGGTGGTAGGAGAGGAAGAGGGAGGGAGATATGGGGGATAAGAGTGTGTGTGAGAGATCTAAAGAGTTAGGGATGGGAGAGGAGAGGGGGTGAGAGAGGTAGAGAGAGTAGGTGGTGGGAGAGGGAGAGTGAGAGAGGGTAAAGGATGGGAGAGAGTAGGAGGAGAGAGAGGGAGGGGATGGGAGAGAGAGAGTAGGGAGGATGGGGAGTGATGTGTTTTGAGATAGTGCGTACGTGCTATAGTGCATACACACTATCTGAAATCACCAAAAAATGGTCAAAAACCAACCTTGGGGCCCATTTCATCCATTTTAAACTTTTGGTCTGTTATGCTCTCTGCTATTTTGATAGAAAACACGGGTTTCAACATCTGGCAAACACTATTTCAACACTTTTGGAAGCTAGCAAACACCAAATTCAATCATTGGATATGTGATTTGAAGAATTTTTGAATATTCCTTTAATAGAAAAGGTTAGTGCAATCCATTTTAAATATTGTTTGTCGATATATAGATACAAATTTGATTATAATTTAATATGTTATGTAATATATAGTGAATTCATTAAAAAATGTATGTTTGAATGAAATGTTATTTCGAAATGGTTAGAAATTTGACAAGTCGTTTGATATATATTGTGTATTCGTTCAAATAATTATAATTTTTATATGTAATTGAATAATTTGTAATTTACACATTTTAAGTAATTCGGATGTTTGAATAATTTGACATGTAGAAATCATCATCATGCCAAGAAAGAAACCAAAGATTCAAACAAATGCAGATAGGGAGAGAGATTTGACAATTAAAAGAGATAAAATGAAATTACTACATGAACAAAGAAAAATGCAATGCAGTGATGAAGAATTAACTTTTGAAGAGGATCAAGAACCACCAGTACAAAGAAACAAGGAGGAAGAATTAGAAAGAAAAAGAGAATGAATGAGATTGTTATGCTCTAGAAGACAATTGAATTGTGAAGCTACACCATCCTCCAATGTTGGAGTCATATCGTCCGCTACACCATCTTCGAATGTTGGAGTCATATCATTTGCTACGCCATCTTCCAATGTTGAAGTCATATCATCCTCTCATGTTGAAGAGACACTGATTTATAGATCCAATGATATATGCACTCCATCATGTTATGTTGAAAGCACAACATCAACACATCAAGTAGGTGATATTCCATCTTTTACATCTTATTGCCAAGGCACATCATCTTTGGTTCAAGGTACGCTATACACTCAACCTTATATTGATATTCAAAATGTTGAGAGAATTGAAGAGATTAGAACACCTTCTAGAATTCGTTTTAGAAAAACCAAAATATTTCATTGATATTGATACTAACATTTTGAAATCAATGCCTGACAAGATTAGCAAGTGTACTTGTCAAAAAAAAGTTAATCATATGTGGAGATGATTTTTTGAAGAATTAAATATTACAGGTCAATGCCAATTATTTGTTGAAATGATGAGGAATTTGAAATTTAGGCCTATCATGAAAATTCTTGGGCTAAGAATGATGGATGATTCAAATGAAAAAAATATTGTAAAGAATCTAATGAGTGCTTATGACAAAGTGGGTTCTAAATCACGCACCAAAGATAGTAATATCACAAGACAAGTACTCACATTGACAATAGTAAGTAGCCAAATGAAGAAAGCTTGACTCATGAGAAAGACAAGAAAAATATTAAAAATTGGTAGAGGTACCTTAAGGAGAGCCATGCTAAGGCATGAGAGATTAGAAGATCTAACAAAAAATGAGTTATGGACATTTAGCAGTAGACTACCACGAAAGGATAAAGAAATTAGTGAAGCCTTGAAATCATTGATCGAAGATTTTTGGAAAAATAACACATTTGTTTCTCCTAATCAAAGAGATGTTGTAAGAAGGAGGATTGGTAGCCAAAATCACGAGCCACATGCAAAACATTTTTTGGACTCAACTCAGACACAATTTTTTGCAAAATTTATTGGTATGTATCCTCAAATTCAAATAAGTCAAAGATTTTTTGAGATGGGTAAACTTTTTTATATGAAAATAAATCACACATGCACAACTTGTTGTTGTAGGATACATATTGAATTTTCTAACCATTTTGATGTTTTTAGGCACATATGCATAGTTTTGCATTCTCAGTTTGTTTTGCAGGATTGTGACATAAAAGAGCCACCAAGATCTTCAGAGGAATTCATATCCAACATTTTATGTGAAATAGGGGACAACCAACAATTTTACAAGACATCATGCTTGGATGGTACGTGCTTATTTTGTGGTTCTTTGCAACTTTTATCAACTTGTCAACATATGGATAGTACACATGCAATTGGAAATGAAATAGTAGATTACAGAAAATTCAAGATAGTGACATATGCTCTAAAAGATGGAAAACATGGTAAAAGATGTGATCCAGTTATTGAAAAGATTCCAATGTATGAGTTCATGAAGATTTTTCATGAAAAGATTATGTACGAGTATGCAAGGCATACCCATAGAGCTCAATGATTGGATTTACAATTCAAGATGTGCAAGGATACATTTCCATTGGATACCATTGTTTCAATTGTATATTTTGCACAGAACTACACACTACAACCACAAAATGAGGCGCAAGAAATGTATTATACATCTCAACAGGTTTCCATATTTGTTCACATAACATTCATGCATTCACCTACAAGTACAGAGGATGACAGGAAGATTTTGAGGTAGTACCATTTTTACATCAGTGATGATCGATCACATTCTACAGAGTTTGTACATGATTGTTTTCAACTATTTTATGGAGATTTGGCTAACAAGGGCATATCATATCATCAACACATTATTTGGTTAGACAATTGTGCATCTCAATTGAAGAATGCACGGATGTTCTATTGGTTGAGCAGGATGCATAAGTTGTGTAGAATTCAATATATGTGGAATTTCATAGAGGCTGGTCATGGTAAGGGAGAGCACGATGGTGCAGGCACATGCATTAAAATAGCCTTGGCTCGTGAAGAACAAAAGTACAAAGATGGAGCAATATTGATAGATGCAAAATCCATCGTCCAATGGTGTAACGCTACAATGGGTCGAGGTAAGGAAGGTGAGTCTACAATTCGTAGATTTTTTTGGTTGATAGATAATACTAACATTGCACCATATTAGGATTGTTGCACACTAACAGGATCTAGTGAGTTACACTCTTTTAGAAGCTCTGATGTAGGTTCGAGGAGTATCCACACACGAAAAATGGCATGCTATTATCCATCATGTGCAGAGGAAAATTGGGATGACTGTGAGTCAACTGAATGGGTAGACAAATGGGATATACAGGTTTTGGACCTAATTGACACCTATCGTCCCCCACAAGCATTGGAAATGGTAGAGATGGATTCATCTATTGACTTTGACCTATCATCCCCCACAAGCAACCTAGTAATATATATATATATATATATATATCTTTGTAATTTCAATATGTAACTTTATAACTTTTACCCAAGTATTTTCTGAATTAATGACCGCATTTTGTACATTTGTCACTACAGGCCATGTTTTTGTTGTTATTGCACCTGAAGAAAATGATGAAGGGAAAAATTATTATTTGTGTCGTTGTGTTGAAGCCAAACAAAAATTGGATCACTCGGTTATAGATGGTGAAGGTTTAGAGTACCATGTCTGTGCGGTGATTGTAACAGGCACATGGCTTAGACGATATCCTATGAAGAATCCTAACTTGTGGTTATTCGAGGATTGGCAAACAGAGAGGAAGATTCTTCATTATTCAAACCTTTTTGTCGCATAAAATGTCCACTAGATAAAATATGGTGGAAAACCACATAATAAGATTCTTTGGAAAGTTTGTGAGTCAGACCATGAGGCAATACTTGAGACATTAAAATGTCAAGCAGATCCAGTTCGCTCATTAGATTGAATTGGGAGAGAGAGAAAAAGTGATCAATTGGATCCAAATACAATGTTACAACCTCTTCCCCAAGACTATAGCATGACTAAGGTGGACTGTATTGTTATGATGTGTAAGTGATGAGATTTAGTTTTGATTTGTTTAGAATCTAGATACATTATTTGAATTTATATTAGATTCTTTAATAGGAACCATTTTTTTAATCTTATCTTAGATTTTTTACTATGCTAATTCTTCATTTGTAGGTCACCAAAGAAGAGGGCTAATAAAGTTGACTCACAAGTGATAAAGGGTGAGATGCTAAAATCATCTGTGAAATGGTATTATCAATTCACATCCTCAATATTTATTAGTGTTCTTTGTTCAAGTACCATTGTATGCTAATCATCTTATGCCTAGAATTGCAGAGGTTAAATTATGTCAATACTAAGGTTTTTAGCATCAATTGGTCCCTAGAGTGCTGGCCTCTACATGTTCCTTCACAACTGAAGGAATAATCACATGCTCGTGTTGTGGATGGACCACAGGTGCCCTAACTACATTAGGGTCACGACGTGCTCCTGGCCTCTCAAATGATGTCCCCCCACCTCTACCCTGGGAGTCTAACATATCAAAATAATTGGGGATCTCCCCAAGGACAAACTCACAATATAATTTCTTCAAAAAATACATGGGGACCTCGTGATTGTTGCAAGGAGGGGCATCAAAAACCATCCACCATCTATCCCACAAATTATTTATAATAGCATCATGTATGCACCAATGGATGGGGAATCATTTAGTACCCTCTCTAACAGTATTTGGCTCACCGGGTTTTCTAGTTAATGCACATATACTACCTTTTGATATTTCTTTTTTTTTAACATCTTCATATGAAAATTTATTTGCATAAAATCTTTTTTGTTCATCCCTCTTAGCTCGCCAAATATCTAACTGACCACTAACTGAGGCTATCTGAGTGTTAATGGATTCGAGGGATGATGCCAATTGATCCCTCATTGGATTGGTTTGTCTGGATTCTTTCAACCAAGCAATGAGTCTTTCTAATTCAGTTTTGCCTCTCTCTATTTTATTTCTTATAATTTCTTGTGTGCCTGGCAGAGGTCTTGCAATTGGTTTAGGTTGTGGAATTTGATGTTCTTCTTGAGGAGGGTTTTGATTTTGAGGTTCTTGAGGATTTTGTGGATTTTCCGATTGATTATGGATATTTCCTGATAAAAAATCAATTGAAATCCAACTAAATAAACAAATCTAAATGAAATTTGTAAAAACCCTACAAAAGAATATCAAAAACCAATAAAACAATATGGAAAACATATTAAACAATGCAAAGTTAAGTTTATATCACTTACCTCCTCGTCGTGGGTGTGCTCGTTGTCTTGTATTTCATCGGTGAGGAGGCATTTTGGCAAATGGTGGTGAAATTTTGCTATCAAACCCGCGTATGCACTGTTGGAGAGCCAAAAAAAGGATGAAAATGATGGGTCGCAGGTCTGCAGCCCATCATATAACTTTTTGGACATCAGAATAGCACGTACATGCTATTGAAAATTAGAAAAAAAAAAAAAAAACTTGTCATTTTTTGGCACCACAACTTAGTGCATATGCCCATATGCACTTAATGCTTGAATTCCTCTTTTTTGGGAAAGTAAGAGGCCTTGAATCAATGCCTCATACCTAGCCACATTATTAGTACAATTGAATTGAAGCCTAAATGATAAGTAGTACTTTTCTAGTGCAATAGAAACCAACATCACACCAGCCCCTGGCCCATTTTTATTCCTTGATCCTTCAAAATACATACTCCATATCCCACTTGTGTCTTTTTTGGTTTTCATCAAGTTGGGGACAAGAGCATCCTTTTCTAATATACAATAGATGCCAAGGCCCATCTCTAAGGTTTCTGATATAGGATCAAACTGATATGCATTAGCCCATTCATCCAAGAGGAAATCAGGTATCTTAGCTAAAGAAGTGGTAGGCTCATTCGCTATGTCATTCTCATCTATTTCTAGGATAGTATAGATCAATATTGATGAGACTAGGAGTGTAAGGCTCAATATGATGGAGGGCTAATGGTTCTACTTTGATTGAGGCTTTGGTTCCATATCTAGTTCTAAAAAATATATATGACCAGTTAGAAGATATGTAACTGCCTATTTGGGCAGTGAAATCTCTTGAAAGACAAATGACAAAGTGTGGTTTAACTTCAGAAATTGATATATCTTGAATTATAGTACAACCATGGAATGCATGTAAGGCCATTTCCACATTTCTAAGGATTCCCATAGTCTTGACAATACTACCATCTAACTGCAATACATCCTTAACAATGGGTTCATATTTCATTTCCAAAGTATCAGCAATACATTCGAGCATTACTGAACTACTAGCTCCTGAATCAATCATGCAGTTGTGAACTAGTTTGTCTCCTATAATTAGAGAAATATAAAGTGGAGGATGTCTAACCTTTTTTATTATTTCTACCTCTTTTGATGGTTGTACCAAAATCATGACATTATCCATGCTAGGCAGTTGATCTTTGAGTTCAATGCTTTCCAACTCTGACTGCATCAACCTCCTTTGTGATGGCACAATAGTTACAACATCCCACATAGAAATTTTCACATTTGTCTTCTTTATCTACTCTACCACACTAAAAGATGCATTAGATTTTCTAGTAGCAACCTTAGATGTAGACGGTAGAGATGGAATAGTCTATGGGTTATTCACATTATCTCTGCTTTCACCCTACCTTTGCTGTTGAGGAGCATCGACAGGCTGATTACCATTATTTTGCTGAGAAATTGTTTGTACATAGGGCACTACACTTGATGTTGAAGGCTGATTAGGAGGTTGAGGAGCAACCTCTTCCACAACTCTTCTTTTGCTTCTAGTATTGTAAGCATAGGAATCCTGGTTTATATTACCATGCTCTTCCACTAAGTGGTTCATGAAAGAAAAATCACCCTGGTGGAAAGAATTAGCTAGTTGATTAGCATTGTGTTGTTGAGAAACTTCTTGCTCTAATACAGTTAAAGCCAAGAAAGATTCTTCCTTCAGACAAATGCAATATCCATAGGAGTAGTTGCAAGAAGGGTATAAATCTTGATCTTGGGCAAGATTATTATGAGGGAATAAAGCCCTATTTAGGTTGGTGTTTGAAGATTGGGGGTGGTTGATAGGTCTATTCTATTTGTGAGGGTGGTCAATAGGTCTATTCTGATTGTAGGGGATGGGACTTTGATTTGGAGGTCTACCATGAATGGGACCTTGACTCTAGAGTTGGAGAGGCTTATTATTGTGAGTTTTTTGCCTCTTCATAGTTACCAACTCATTTCCCATCTTTTGCACTACTAAAGTATTGTTCTCCATTTTCCTTTCCTGCTCTTGCATGCTCCTATCCACGTTTTGCATTAGTTTCTACATCATAGCTTCAATCCTATCAACTACATTAGAGGATGTGGAGGCTACTGGGACTATAGTAAGAGGTTGACTTATGGAGGGGACATGAATAGGGGCTATAGTAGGCTGATGATTAGGCATGTGTCCGAGAAGAAAGGCACTAGGGGCCTTGGAGCTAACTTCCCTCCTTGTATATGAATATTTCATGCTCTTATGGCCACCTCATAAGCATTTGGCAGAGTCTTCCCTCCCATGGATTGCAGGGTGGTAGAAATATCATTGTTGAAGGCTCTGAGATAATACAAGAATGCATTACCAAGAGAGGGCTTCACTACAATAGATATCTTGTTCCCATGTCTCCTAAAATATATAACTAAAATCAGTCATACATTCATGAGGGGCCCTCTTGATATTTGTTAGCTTTTCTAAAAGCGATAGGTGATCACTTTTGTCCTTGAAATGTATGCATAGGGCTGCTCCTAACCTGTCCCAATCAGTAATGGAGTTATGAGGCAAAACTCTATACCATTGTAGTGCCTTTCCCTTTAGAGATGAAGCTAGAAGCCTGACTACTAAATCATCTTCAATGATACCATGGATATTGCAAACATTAGATACCTCCTAAATATGCTCAATAGGGGAGACAGAGGTTTCACTAGTAAACTCAAGTATACTTTTGAGTGCAGCCACTAGTATGTCATGTCTTTGGGCCAACAACAAAGGACTTCCAACATTAAAGGTGGCAAAAGCATGAGTTCTAGGTTGTGCCATATAAGCAAGTGTTCTATTAATACAAGCAGATGGTACTCTAGGTTGAGACCTAACAATAGGATGAGTGGAGATAGATCTTGCAGGGGTATGTATTACTGTTGCACTCCTAACTGGTGATAGAGATACTCTAGCTTTTATTCTTGGATTAGAAAAGGAAACCTCTTGATATTGAAAATTACCTCTGGAAGATGCCCTTGTGCATTTCTTAGGCATGAATAATGATAAATTTGGTCCGAAAACTAGATTGTGTTTGGAGTTTAGAGTCGCCAAGTACTTTTGGACAAATGAGCCTCCTGAAGGCAGTACTATCTCCTCAGTGTGAACATGGAATCTTACTTCAATGCTAGTAATCTTTAGATTTTTTAATATATTATCCCACCGGGTGTGCCAAAAATTGTTGTCACAAAATCTTGCACCCTTGTCCAAAGTTTTTACCTAAGGACAACCTTGTGAAACATGGAAACAACTTTGAAGCTGTGGGACTTGAACTATAAGGTTGAGTCTCTAGAGAGGGTTGGGTTCCTCTACTATTAGGATGCAATTAAACTATTCTTGAAGAGAAAAGGGAGGAGGAATTCATGAAAGCAACTACCTAATCTATTCTAAAGAGGTGATGCACCAAAATAGGGTGTTCAAACCAATCTCTACCCATACATGCACAATACTATTATTATGACAGTCCAAAGATATATGGATTTAGACTTGCTTTAATCTATCAACTACATAAAGATCAAACAAATACATGAGTGATAGGATGAACAAATGCTTCACTTCTTTATCATTCATGGGCCAACAAAGATACACAAATGCAAGTTATAGATATTCATAGTACATCGAAGAGAGGTAGACAGAGCTTGCACAGTAAAATGATGGTTGATAGAGATAAGAAAAAATTTCATATAATTTAGAGGCAATGAGGGAATTCACAATAGCATGCCAAAAGAATACCAAAGAAACAGAGAAGATCCGGCCCTAAGAAAGAGTACAACATTTTCTTTTATAGTGCAAGCATAACTTAGATAACTTCTATAATAAGACAAAATTCAACCACTATAATCAAATCTATAGAGAATAATCACTACAAGACTGGAAGATTTGATTACATCATGAATCCATATATGACAAGATCACTTCTTCACCAAACAAAGCTCTGAGAGGTTAGGAATGATGGTTATTAACTTCTGACTTGAATGGATGGATCAATAGGCGGTAGTGGAGTATCTCTTTGCATTTATCAGGCCTAAGAATCAATGAAAGTGGTTCTAGGAGATCAAAAAGATCAGATTCATCATTCAAGGAACTGATTCTGCTACCATCACCTTCACCAAATCAACCATGATTTTTAGTCAACTAGGATTCAACCATCAAGTCCTACCACACGGACCAAGCATTTCTTACCATTATGCCACTCTATGAACAATTCAATCTTTATGCCTTGCGTTTGACTGTCCATGATCGCAACCTCGCCACCACTCTCCTTTAATAACAGTTACTACTTGCAAAACCGTGATCCACTAGGCATCACTGCCTCACAACCCACTCTTAGCATTCTTTATTAACTAACATGACCTTGCAAAGGTTGAGATTAGACCATATCCGCACCATCGCCACTTTAACCCAAGTTTTTTTCTGACCTTTGTGACCAAGAAAAACAAGGGGAACCACTACTTCGCAACTCAAACCTTTACCTTTTCTTGACCCACGGTGATCATAAGTTGGCCATATATCTGGATGATCTAATGGTGCAAGATATGTCTTTGAAGCATTGAAGATCTACCCTTTCCACACTATCATAGTTTAAATCATAGTATGATAACATAATCATGCGATCACGTGAAACAAAACAGTCGCACCTTCTCCATATTGACCTTGGTTAATGCTCAACAAACCATGACTGTGCGAATCACATAGCCATGAATTAAGACATTCTTAAGTCATAATATGAAATATAGCCAATGCTAAATTAAAACCTTAGGCAATGGTTGAGCGAATTATTATTTAAATTTGATCTTTTGGTGGGAGGGCATTTTGGTTAACAGTAACATTTAGAATCAACTCATATGATGACACTTACCCATATGCATATTAGGTTTCCTATGTGTCTTATTTTCCTTTGGGATTAGATGTTAACTAGTGTACGTAGTACCCTAAGATAGAATGCTTTCAAGATTCCTTGAATTGGGATTTTGGATTGTTATCCATTTGGGACTTTAGATTATCTCCTTAACACAATAGGAGTGGGGCCACTTAGGTTCCTTGAGGTCAGGTGGTAGTGATTCTTTTTCATTGAGATCTGATAGCTAGACACCGATGCTAAATGTACCTTGTTCCAAATGTCTCATTCTTCTTATCTTATAATTATTTTTAATGGTCATATACTAGTGTTTTTTACTTCAGCTATTTGAGATCCTACAAGATGATGTATCTTATTATGATGTATATTCTTTTAGAACTTCATACCCATACATCAGATGAGTATGCATCTTATGTACTGGTATATTCCTTCATGTAATTTTGTACATGTGGTTATTATATGACATGGACTTATTTATTAATTAAATTTAAACTTAATAAAACTTATGTGTGTGATTCAACGTAATTGAACCCTCAAGAGATCTAACTATTATTGATTTTCTTATTTATATATGTAATATGTATTTGAGTTATTGGTTTTGCTTAGTTATCTTGTGTTGATTTAATCTTTTAAAATTAAAAAAAAAAGCTATTTAGCAAACTTAGCAACATTATAGGTTAATTTCTTTTGGATTCCCTAGCAAGGTGTTACATATGGTATTAGAGCCTGAGTTTCTACACTAGGAACATTGGACATATTGTGCACCCACTAGATGACAAGTAGAAAACTTTTAACCAAACTTAAACACATAGCAACTATCAACTATAAAGTTGAAAACAATTGGAGACAACTCAAACAACAAACTTACTAGCAAAAAACATAGAAAATGACAAAACTAGGAGAACTCATAACCTTTTCTTTTGAAGTAATTATTCACATGTTTTTCTTTATGATGTCATGCTACTGTTGATTTTAGTATGTCATTATTTTCACTTGGTTATTATATGAGGATGGTGACTGAGACTAAATCCATTACTAGAGGTCATAGTTTAGGACATGGTAGGGGTTATGGGAGAGATAGACATCCTAGTCCTTGCAAGAGCACTAGAAAAAGTGATGTTTAGGAAGAGAACATGAAGGAGAAAAATGGAGAGCAACATGCTAACTCAACATTGGGCAGTTACTATAGATCATCTTAGGATGCCTACCCCCTCAGGAGAGGATCAATAAGGAGGGATCACATCATTTTAGGAATGATGAGAGGCATAGATCCAGGAGCCCTAGGAGGGATCATTTAGAGGATAGATGAGAGTCTATCAAAGCCACCTAGATGAAGGATATATGTAAGCTAAGCTTAAACCTTTTATAAGAGAAGGTCCTAGTTATGATGCAGAGAACTAATTGATTACATTGGACATATGCTTTGCAATGTAAGACTTTGACACTAATTCAAAGAAAGGTATTCCATTACTCACTTGGAGACCTTTGTGGCCAATTGGTAGAAAACATAGGAAAATAAACTTGGAGTGGACATGAAGACTATCACATGGGAGTTGTTCCTTGAAAACTTTTGTGATAGCTTCCTACCAGACTAGTTGAACCAATAGAGGGAAGATGAATTTCACAACCTAAGGTAGTATATCGTGACTGTGATTGAGTATGAGCTCAAGTTATTTGAGCTCATACCTTATGCAGGGATCAGTGACACTGTTGATGGTGCAATATTTTATTTGGGGACTGAACAACCATATCATTGGGGGTGTAAATGTATTCTAGCCTAAGACCCTTAAGGATGTGGTTCATCAAGCTATACTTGTGGAGGAGAACATTACTTTAGGGTATGGTAGTTTTGTGGGGAAACTTGCTGGTGGACATGCGCATTTAGGATCCAAGGGCACACAAAACCAGGGAGCAAGAAATAATAGGAGCCTCCTTTCTCCAGAGGAAACCAGGGGCAACAACAACAAAGGGGATCTTTTGAGCTAGCTTTGAGTGATGGTTCTAGTTCCAAATCTCAAAACTATCATAATTCCCAGAGCAATAATCACAACCACTTTAGTAAACCTACATAGAGTACCCACTCTTTTGGTAGTAAGAGTAGCCACCACCAATCTAGTGCACCTCCAACTTGTAGAGGTTTAGGCATAGGTACAAGATGTTTCTCATGTGGACAGTTTGGGCACATTGCAACCAACTACCCACAATGTGCTTCAAAGTATTCTTGACAGAGACCAACAAAATCTGAGCCTATAGTGGGTGATGCAAGGGTATCACATAGAGTCTTTGCAGTGATAGATCATTGCTAGGTTGATCACCAAGGTATCATTGTTAAGACTACATGATCTATTAAAGGTACACCTCCTTATATTTTATTTGATTCTAGTGCTATAGACTCTTTTAGATCACCTTCTATAGTAGCCAAGTGCAAGCTTGAGGCACTTAAGCAAGACATAGGTTGGCATGTGGAACTAGCTTCAAGAGCCAAGGTAGCCATAGATTCTCTAATGCATCAATGTGGGTTAGATCTAGGATGATTCACTACTAAAATGGACCTTTGAGTTATTCCCCTTGGATTTTATGATGTGGTGTTGGGTATGGATTGGTTAGAGGTGCATAGAGCTAGCATTGAATGTAGGAGAAAGATCATTAAGTGCAAGGATGATGAGGGTAAGGACATAGAGATTATAGGCATCGAGAGACCCATATTCATCCACATGATTTCTATGATGTAGCTTAGGCAGAGCATCTAAAAGGGTTATCAAGTGTTTTCCATTGCAATGAGCGAACTAGAAGAGGAAGAGGAACCTAACGATAAGACCCTAGACGACCCCATATTGCAAGAGTTTATTGATGGCTTTCCCAATGAGATTCTAAGTATGCCACCAAAGAGAGACATTGATTTTTGCATTGATCTCATTCTAGGAGTAGAACCATATCTAAATCCCCTTATAGATGACTACTCAAGAGTTGAGTGAATTACGACTGTAGCTAGACGACCTCTTAACTAAAGGTTGCATTAGATCGAGTGTCTCTCCATAGGGAGCACCTGTGCTCTTTGGGAAGAAAAAGGATGGATCGTTACGCTTGTATATTGAATATAGGAAATTAAAAAAGATAATGATTACAAATAGATACCCCTTGCCAATGATCGACGATTTATTTGACTAGATTAAGGGAGCCAAGGTGTTCTCTAAGATTATTCTTAAGTCAAGGTACCATCAACTACACATTCACGATGCAGACATCCATAAGACATCTTTATGCACTCAATATGACCACTATAAGTTTACAGTGGTTCCATTTGGCTTGATTAATGCCCCATTAATCTTTATGGGCTTGATGAATGGAGTATTCTATTCTTACCTAGATCAATTTGTATATGTGTTCTTGGACGATATATTGATTTATTCCAAATCTTAGGAGGAACATGAGGAACATCTTCGATTAGTTCTTCAGTGCCTTAGAGACAATTAGCTACATGCCAATGCAATGAAGTTTAAATTCTTCCAGTCAGAGGTACAATATTTGGGGCATGTTATTTTAGGAGATGGTATCTCAATGGAACCCACAAAGATCCAAACTATGGTGGATTGGCCTGCACCCGCTAATGTTTCTGAGATTTGTAGCTTCATGGTTTTGGTTGGATACTACTGTAGATTCATCCACAACTTTTCAAGAGTTTCATATCCTATCACTTCCCTCCAAAGAAAGGAGAAGAATTTTGTTTGGACAGAGAAATGCGAAGAGACTTTCTAGAAGCTTAAGGAACTTTTGACTAGCACACCTATCCTAGCAGTTACTAATCCAACAGGTGACTTCATGGTGTGCACCAATGCTTCCCTAGAAGGGATTGGGGATGTCCTCATGTAGAAAGGATGGGTGATTCCATGCCCAAAAATTGGGACAAAACACACCAACATTTTTTTTTTAAAAGACTAAACCTAAGTTACACACATACTAACACTGAAAGATTTGCGGTTAGATTATTGATAAATAGATGTTCAAAAGTTTTCAAGTTTACATGTCATGGTTTCAATGTGTTTAGGATTTTTTTTTTCCTAGTAAGAATCTTTGATCTAGGTGACAATTTAATGATGAGGCCAATGTACATTACAAAGTTTCATTTTTTTTGTTTGCTAGGTTTAAACATGCTACCAAATTTGATTAACATTTCACTATAATACACAGGGTGTTTGCAAAGACATACTTTACTAAGTTCGATGAGCCATAACGACATTACTACAAGAGCATGAGATAGTAAGGTTTAAAATGTTTCTTTATTTTAAGTTTCCATAGTATAATTTAACTATTAAATTAAATTGGAATATCATGATTTTACAAAATTTCACATCTTATGTGGGTAGAATGAAATGTACATACAACCTAATGCGTTGAAAGTAACTATGTAATAGTATTAAGGTTCACGTGGCAAAAAGAAAAGGAACAACTAATAGCCTTTAGATAAAGACATGATTTAATTATATCTAAAAGAAATTATCATTTCTACCTAACGATGAATACTAAATAAATGGGACACCTTATGATATAAGATATAATTGACATCACTTAAAACTATATTACTTCGATTTAAATAAGACACATAAGAAACACTATACACAATAACTTTCTTTAACAAAATAAAACAACTACACTACTAAATAACGATACTCCTTAACATTGTATGATAAATTACAAATTAAATATACTGACTGATTAACATGCATAAATTAAACTTTCCAACTTACTACTCCAATATACATTTACTAATATCGAACTAATGATTTACTATACCATCTAATCTAATACAGTTACTCGCTAACTAAAAACACTTACTAACTTAAATCTAAACTTAATCTAATTACTAACTAACTAATATATTAAAACTTTTAAATAAAACGTAACAAAATAACAATTTTAAAATATGTACTTTATTAAAACTTTAACTGACTTTATTACTTTATTACATAAATCAACAACTCACTCTTATGAAAAACTAACTAAAACATATAAACAAATAGAACCATACTAAAACAAGTGTCATGGCTAAGTACTTTTTGTTGCAGTTAATTATAGTTTTAATTGTACATATAAATTTATAATTTGATAATTGTGATAATAATTAAATATATTAATTGATTAATAATTTTAATATTTCGTACAACAATAGTAGAAATTTGAAATTTTATGAGCCAAAATTTAATAATAATTTTGAAAATAGTTAAGCAATCTTTTAAATCATAATTCTAATTGTAGTTAAATATATTTTAGTTGTATTATTTAATAATCTTAATTGTAGTTTAGTGTTGTATTTTTAATTATATATGACTATTAACCTTTTATATGAATACTATTATATTATAATATTAATTTTTATATAGTCATAATTATTTAAGTTATATATAGTTTATAATATTGTATTATAATATAATTGTTAATGTTATATCTGAATATGCATAATATGCATAATGAATAATATTGGGCAAATTATTGCACCAATTTCATAAATGTAATATGATAAAAGTATCTATAAATTTGATTGTTATGGTGTTTCCCTAAACAACCTCTATATGAGGCTAAATGTTTTAGCCAATAAGATAGTTATAAATTAATTTTGATTATTTGCAAACTTAAAACATTTGCATCTTCATTATACAATATATCAATTTTATGAAAAAGCCTTACAAATAACTTAATTTCAATTGGTAAAAATAAAGAATTTTAATCACTAATTCAGTTGAAAAACTCAAAATGTGATGCAATAACCTATCAGCAAGTACTAATAATAATTTATTAACATTAAATTTTAAATCTATTTTAACTACATATTATCCCTTGCCCCTACACCTAGCTACCTATTCCCTTACACATCCTATTCTAACCTACTCTACCTATGCTATCTTACCTAGAACCTACCTACTTCCGACGATGACTAGATCCTAAATTAAAATGTACAGGGCATATATGTTCCATATCATCTTCCCCCAATACATGCCCTCATGCCAGCTATGTTGTCCTTTCAACATTGTCTATCCTGTCAAATTCGATAGTCCTCTATGAACTCTCCCATCCTATGAAGTTCTAATAGATAATTTAAAACTATTCTTTTTTAGTGTTCACAATGTATCCTTATATTTTCCCTATAAACCAATTGAGTTTTTCAGCTCAAATTAATATTTTTTTCAAATATATAATATTATTTAAAAAATACATATAATATTAATTTTCTAGTTAGAATGTGCAAATAAATAAAACTTATAAAATAGACTAAATATGAATTTTCTATTCGAAACAATATATTACAATACAAGGCAAGAGTAGTTCAGGACTTGCTATTAGATTGAATGACAAATAAGATGTAGGTGTAGACCAATTATCAGGGCTCTTAGAGCTACAATTTGGTTGTCTACTTGTGCTCTCAAGTAAAGATGAGATATTAATTGGAAAATGAAAATCTCTTGGAGTACCAAGAAATGCATTTGATATTTTTTCTAATCTTCCAACTATCTCGATCATATTTGGGCGTTGTTGTGGTAGCTCCCTTGTGCAAACCAAGGCTACTTGCATAAATTGAGAAAGACAATTTAATATCATTGCTTTATCTAACTCATTAACATCTTTGAGTAGTTGGTTGTCCACAACTTCCTCTATTTTATCTGAAAAATTCATACTTGCCCATTTTGCTAGATTATTACCTTCTTCAAACATGGTGTCCGTTGGTCTCCTCCTTGTCAACATTTCTAAAAGTAGAATTCCATAGCTGTATACATCTCCTTTTGTTGAAATATTTCTGCTAACTCCATACTCTGCAATATAATATTATTAATTATGATTCTCAATCCCTATGAAAAATTAATATAAAATATAAAATATAAAATATAAAATAATCAACACCAATCAATATTGCGATAATGTAAATTTTTGTAACTGGGGCAAACTAGCCAACAGATCCCTTTAATGCATTTGTAGAAGTCAACAAATTTGTTGAATTCTGAAATAAGAGTTTTGTAATGCCAAAGTCTACTACATGTGGAGTCAAATCATTGTCTAATAACACATTACTAGGTTTCAGGTCACAATGAATGACTTGCAGAAAGCAATGATGATGTAGATATTCCATTCCTTGTGCTATCTCCTTTGCTATTCTTAACCAATCACCCAAATTTAATTTACATTCATCTCCTTCCTCAGGGTATAACAATCTCTCTAAATTTCCATTTGCCATGATGGAAAAACCAATGCTTTGAAATCAAGGTTAGAACAAGATGAGATGATTTTGATGACATTGCGATGTCGAACTCTTTTTAGCACATTACATTCCCTTTCAAAACTTTGACAAGAATTTTTGTCTTGTAAACTAAGAACTTTAACAGCAATATTTGTACCATCATTGAGAATTCCTCTATAAACAGATCCAAAGCTACCAGCTCCTACTAGATTGGTTTGAGTAAACTCACTAGTTGCATCCACAAGTTCTTCATATGAAATCCTTTTAGAACCAATATTGAGGTCTGGAATAGTTTGATTTGCATGCCTCTTATAGAAAATTAGACACAATACAGAAGATATTATGGAGAGTGATATGCCAATTACAACTGGCATGATCACCTTTTTTGAGGACAAGAACTGTTTGTGTTTGGAATCAGAGCATGGTTGTAATTTATTCCAACTGCCACACAGACCAACATTTCCAAAAAATGTTGACTGGTCAATTCTTGCAAAAACTCCTTTCTTTGGAACTTCCCCTGTCAATTTGTTTAAAGAAAGATTGATGTATTTAAGCATTTTCATTTCTTGGAAAGCAATTGGAATTGTGCCTGATAAATTGTTGCTTGAGAGATCAATAATCTCTATATTCTTTAGACTTGTGAGTGATGTTGGTATTGGGCCATCAAATGAATTCCAAGAAAGATTCAACAACTCTTAAGTTTTCGCAACTTGATAGAGCAGCTGGAATCTCTCCTGAGAAGCTGTTGACAGACACATCTATAGCTTGGACCATTACCATTTTACTCATTACTAAAATAGAACCTTGCAAAAGATTGTTCGAAATATTGAAATAAAATTGGAGATTTGCAAGACCTGACCATTCAAGAGGTATATTTCCCTCTAGTCTATTATGTGCCAAGTCCACCAATTCCAAAGTGATACATCTCCCTAGACTTGCTGGTAGTTTCGAAGACAATTCATTGTGATGAAGAACAAGGCGTCTCAGCTGTGGAAGATCAAGACTTTCTGGAATTTGGCCTGAAATCATGTTTTCACTTAATGACAATATCGCAAGTCGTTTTGCATGACCAGAACTTTCTGGAATTCTCCCATCTAAATTATTTCTGTTCAAAAACAACCCTTGAAGATTTGGAAGTTGACTGAGTGCTAATGGAATGGAGCCATTCAAATGATTATCAGATAAATATAATGTTAACAACTTTGTGAGGTTTCCAATGGCACTTGGTATGTTTCCCTCAATTTGATTAGAGTCCAATACCAAAACAAAGAGATGGCTTGATAACTGGCTAATAGAAGAGGGCAAAATGCCGGTAAGATAATTACTTGACAAATCGAGATACTCTAGAGAGGAGCAATTAGATAAGGCTGTTAGAAAAGACAAACCACTACTTCCGCTCACAAGATGATTATCCCATAAAAAAAGTCTTCGAAGTTGGAGCAGTTTGCCCAACTCGAAGGGAATGTGGCCGATCAATTGGTTCTTTCCTAATTGCAGAACTTGGAGAAGAGAACAGTTGGAAATGGAATCAGGAATCACTCCTGTCAAGTTGTTGGTGTCCAAGTGCAATATAGCTAGTGATGCCAGGCTTCCCAGAGAAGGTGGGATTGTGCCTCTCAGCTTGTTATCTCCTAAAAAGAGGTTTTCCAAATGTGAAAGGAGGCTAAGTTCAGAAGGTATGCTTCCAGTTAATTGGTTATATGATAATGAGAGAGTTTGGAGAAGAGAACAGTTGGACAGGGCTACCGGAATAACTCCTGTCAAGTTGCTACTGCGCAGAACAAGCTCCCTGAGCTGAGTAAGCATACCAAGTTCAACAGGAATATCACCATGCACCTCATTTTCATGCAACTCCAAGTCAAGTAACGATGACAGGTTTCCTAGTGAGGATGGGATTTCCCCACCGAGTTGGTTTCCCCACAAATATAGGTACTGCAACTTTGATAGTTTGCCCAATTGCGAAGGAATAGCACCGTGTAGCTTATTTTTATGCAAATAAAACTCAACTAGTGATGACAGATTTCCTAGAGAATGCGGGATTGTGCCTGTTAGCTGATTTCCCTCCAACGCCAACTCAACTAGTGAAGACAGTTTCCCCAGAGGAGGCGGGATTACGCCAGTTAGCTGGTTTCCTCCTAAATAAAGGGCCTCTAAGTGCGAAAGAAGGCCAAGTTCAGAAGGTATACTTCCACTCAGATGGTTGTAGGATAGTATGAGACGTTGCAAATAGCGGTAGTTAGCAAGAGTGGAGGGAATGGAGCCTTGCAATTTATTGAGAGACAATCTAAGTATTCTGAGGCGAAAAAGCTTCCCCAATTGAGGAGGAATGTGGCCATAAAAACTATTATCCCTGAATGCAAGTACTCTGAGAAAAGAGAGATTGCCAAGGAAAGGGGAGATGGGGCCGAGTAAAGACATACCGGTGAGATTCAAGGAGACCACACGCTGATGACGAGAAGAGCAGAGAACGCCAGTCGAGTTGCAGAGGGAATGGCGAGGAGACCAGTCGGCCAAAAGAACAGCGTTGGAGTCAGAAGAAAGCGAACGCTTAAAAGAGAGAAGCGCATGTTGATCAGAATAATAAGAATGCGAAGAAACAATATGAGAGGGCAGTACAGAGAGAAAGAAGAGTAGGAGGTGACAAACTAAAATAATCTTCATTTTCATATGCAGTGAAGTGAGAGATAAACAAGAGTGAAATATAAAGCTTTCCAAGCGTCTGTGCTCTCTGCAGGCTCTCCGAAATGTGATTAAATAGCCATCTGCGTCAATGACATTGTTGAAGAGTATACGCAGCTAAATGACTCGGCAATTTAGTATTATAAAAGATAAAAGAAACGATAACTAGCAATCGCACCTTAGTGTGCAATAGGTACGCGGTAAAGGTGTGAAATAATTTATATGTATTTTTAAATTAATTAATTTTGATTAAATAATATATGAAGTTAAAATTACTTAATTTTGATTTAAAATTTTATTTATGTATAAAATTAATTTTGGTGAGAGTTATTTAGTATAATTTGATTTAAAGTTAAAATGGTATATTGTTATTATCATAAATTTGTATTGATATTAATTTAAAATGTATAAGATAACACGGTTCACAACTACAAATACTTTTGAAAAAATTAGTCTATGTTACATGGTTTACCTACATATCAACCTAGTGAGGTCCTTAGTGATACATTGACTAAAAAAAGGATTCCACCATTTTATTTGTTTTGGGCAAGAAACAATGAAGCTTTGTAACATGCAATCTACACTATGGAGAGAGTAATGAGACAATCCATATTGTCAACTTTAATATGATAGGTATTGCTTTGACCTAATTAAAAGTGATGAAATTATGTGGGAGAAAATTATTTGTTAGAATTCCCTAAAAATATATTGTAATTGCTTTCTCAATCATAGAATATACACAATTTGTCTTTAAAACATTGCCCATTTTCTCGTTGATTGTGTCAAATTATCTTCCCCATTTGTTTTTTATTTCAAGGATCATAGAATATGCACAACTTGTCTAAAGAAATGATGTCCACTTTCTCTTTGAATGTGCCAAAAAGAGAGTTTACAACAAGAAATGTATTCTATCACAATATATAATGGAGGAGGTTTTATTAGATCTCTCTTTCTCCCCCTTGAGCCAAATATTTAATAAATTAATATTGAAAGTTGATAATAAATGTAAATTTTTAAATATGTATCTCATCATTATTATATTTATTTTATAATTATAATCTCATTGTTGTATAATAATATTAAATAACTAATATTATTTATCAGTATATTAACTTCTATAAATATAAAATAAGAATAAATATCTATTAAGTATATAGTAATAATATAAAGAGAAATGATAATTATAATATGTATTATCTTTATTTTATTATTTAAATAATATATTACAAAAATAAAAAAGCATAGCATTTATTATCTTACTATTTTTTTTTAACCTTTCCCTTGTCATTGAAAATGACTGGAATGGTGTGAAATATGTAATTAGAGCTAGGGCCATTTGGGCAAGCATCAAACACTTTATTGGTCAAATGATTTATTGTTGATACAATCACATAGTTTTAAATCGCTCCTTTGATACGTGTAGGGCTGAAACAAATTACATGGTCGTCAATGTGCATCCTGAAGTGTCAGTTGTTGATCTCCCATTTGAGGTTCTCCTTCTCATATAGGGAATGCCTACGGCGTAAATATTACTAGCAATCGTACCTTGGTGTGCAATAGGTACGCCGAATAAGTGTTTCTTGGTGGGTGTGAATGATTAATTCAATAGAAGTAAATTGATTGTTAAATATATGTAAATATGTGTTCAAAAGATCTTTTTATCCCTAGCTCTATGAGGCTTTAATGTTCCTAGAACCACCAAAAATTGTTTTGTAAGGGAAAAATCATCATAGGTATTGTATCGAACATAATTAACCTAATGAACATTGAAAAGTAGATGATTACACATAATTTGAACTTATAAATGTGCGACCGTACAATTAAGAACTAATAAAATAATCATTATGTGCTATTCCAAACTTGAGGAAGAGTAGTTAGAACTATAAATGAGATAGTTTTTCTCCATCTACTTGTGAACAGTGCATGTGAAATAACATTTGTTGTAAAATGATAAAAAATCATTCAAGTAAATTGAAATATAAGTGGTAAGCAACAATAGGTGGTTTGTTGGGCTCCAAACACTTACCATTTTTTGAATAAACATGGTTAAGATACTTTCAAACGTGTATTGCATTGTGATATTGCTATTAGGATTTAATTGTGTGATTTTTGAGTCAAACTCATTGACCCATGTTTCATGAGTAGTGATTCAACATGAATCCATCTCTCATGAGAATAAATGGAACACTTAGCACTCATTAGATCTAGGTGATGCTCACAGGGGTGAAGCATGGGGACTTCCCGGGAGGTCACCCATCCTAGTATTACTCCAGCTTGAGCGCACTTAACTATGGATTTTCCTCCATGGTTAAACCCAAAGCTTGCAACCCCATTTGCAAAACCTTCATCAAGTGTTGTGCCTTATGAACCATTCATTAGAAAGCCCCTTAAGCTCATTAATTGATAAGTAGGAGATAATTTCCATAGCAAGTCAATTTGTGACATTGCTATCAGGAGTTAACTGTGTGTATTGCATATTAATGAATGGAGCATGGGTATAAATGTGGATCTTTAAATTAAAAAAAAAGGAAAAACAAAAAACTTTATTTTTGTAAAGGTTACAAACCTTTTCAGCAATGTTATTATATAATCATCAAGAAGTGGATGATTAGTACCCTTGTAAAAATAATTGTATTCTCCCAGTTACCTCACCTTTGCCATTACTTTTAAGTGTCAATAAAGATAGTGAATGGTCTATCTTAGACTTTATTATACTAAGACAGTGAATTCTCTATCTTATGCTATGTAAAATCAAGATAATGAATCTCTATCTTAAACTTCAACAAATATTAAATGACTAACGATAGACATTGGAGACACCATAGTCATTTCTTTCATGTGTGAGATGTTCAAACGTTTGTGGGTTTCATAAAATTTACATGTAGTTTATCAAAATTATTTAATGGAGGTAACAAGTACAAACTAATTTAAAACTCATTAACATGCTCCCAATTTGAAACCTGAATTTTAGAAAAGTGAAAGCACTTGTCCATTTTCTTCCAAGCCCAAATCTCTCATGAAATGACCACATGTCATTGATGGGATGATTATTTATAGAAGAGAGTAGAAAAGATCATTGTGGTAAAAGCACTAGCTACTTGAATAAACATAGAAGTCCATTCACCAATTTTCACCAAAGATTTGCAATGGTAACAAGAGTGGAGAAAAATTATATATATATTTTTAAATAAATTATTCAATTTATAAAGATTAAGCATTGGGAGTAACTTCAACACATCCATGAAAATAATTGGATCCAAAAAGCTATGAACAAAAGTTTGAGAATGAAAGTTCTTCACCAAAGGATAAAATGGTTTGACAGTTAAAAATATTTTTATAAATTATTTGCAAGAATATTAAAAATTGGGTGCAAAGGTTAATAATTAAGTATTAAGGTTAAAATGAAGAATAAATTGCAATTCATTCATCAATGGTATTTTTAACTAAATTTTAGTTAAAAGAGTTATCAATGTATAGGATAAAGAAGTGGATTTTTGGAAGATAATAATAAAGATGTGAGTTTTCATATTTTTGATAGTTTTTGGGATTCTCACTCACTTAAATCATATGTGATCCTAATTTTTTTGGTTGGAAATATGAATTCTAGTTATAGACTAGTTTCAAGACTATGAACAAAAGTTTGAGAATGAAAGTTCTTCACCAAAGGATAAAATGGTTTGACAGTTAAAAATATTTTTATAAATTATTTGCTAAGGATATTAAAAATTGGGTGCAAAGGTTAATAATTAAATATTAAGGTTAAAATGAAGAATAAATTGCAATTTATTCATCATTAGAGTTTTATCAACAAATGGTATTTTTAACTAAATTTTAGTTAAAAGAGTTATCAATGTATAGGATAAAGAAGTGGATTTTTGGAAGATAATATTAAAGATGTGAGTTTTCATATTTTTGATAGTTTTTTGGATTCTCACTCACTTAAATCATATGTGATCCTAATTTTTTTGGTTGGAAATATGAATTCTAGTTATATACTAGTTTCAAGACTTTTAATTTCACAAAACATTTACACATTGTAATTGTGTTTTGTCTTCCATTTTTTTCCGATTTGAAATAGTGAATAATACACAAACATGAATTGAAACAACAACCTGAGAAGATGGGAAGAGAACATTTGGAAAAATGTTTACATTAAACATCACTTCAACAACTACGGTGACATGTTTCTCACATGTTGTTATGATCAACAAGCCAAGAATTTTAAATTAACCATCCCACTCAAATACAATTTAGATATGCTAAAACATCAATGAGCTAAAATATCAGAAGGAAAAAGTAAGATGGAATATTAAATAATTATTTAGTTAGGTAATCTAGAGTTGAAAGGTAGATGAAGAATTGAGATTGCCATAAAGCAAACCCTTCATTATGTCGATTGTGATTTCAACACTAAATCCTAAAATAGATGGATTGATTTTATTTTCTTCCTTGCCATTTTTTCCATCCCTCATTGATGCATCTATAGTCAAGATTTTATTTAATAATTGTATGCATCAAAAATACTTATTTTAACATTTATAATAGTAATTTAAATCAATGTATCTTTTAGCACATATTAAATTATATAGTTTTCTATTTTGATAATCATTATATTTCCTTCAACTGCAACACTAACTCAATGAATTTGGTACTATCCAACACAACTCAACCATTAAACATGTTGGACATCTTATGATAAGTAGGAGATAATTTCTAGAGCAAGTCAAATTGTGATATTGCTATTAGGATTTAACTATATAGTTTTCTATCAGGTTTTGACTCAAAAACTACACAGTTAAATACTGATAGCAATATCACATGTTGCCTTATCATTGTTCTAAACTTTTGGTGATATCATTTCATATTTATTGATGCAGGAGAACCATGTTATACTTCCTTCAACTGTAATAACTAAATAAGTTTGAGACTATCCAATAAATCTCGATGATTAAACATGTCCTATCATTGTTCGAAACTTTTGGTGACATTGTTTCACATTTATTGATGAGGGAGAGCCATGGGTGAAATGATATACACCAACATAAGAATATGCCCTGCACATCTCTCCATTAATGAAACAAATTTCTATCACCAGAAATAGGGGAGTGCAATCTTTTATCCTTTTATCTTGCTAAGGAAAGTAATACCTTAAATACTCAACAACCCAAAAACCATGCTCCACCCAAATCTAGCCCTCACAATGGCATTCACTTGCAGGTTCCTTGAATTTTAATTTCATTTTATTTTTTCCTTTTTGTAGATTTTTTGTTTTCTAATTAGTTTCAAATACCACAAGAAGAGAATGATATCTCATTAGGAGAAACACAATAGAGAAATGAAACCCTAGAATTAAATAAACAAATTTATCATGTTTTCTTCTTATTTGTCTTTGTTTGTTCTTCACATAAATCCTTTCCTTGTTTCTAAAGTGAGTTATTGAAATTCTACATACGTTGAGCCATGTAACCTTTGAAATATAGTCGATTGGGCACTAAAATGAGAGAAAAATATGGTAGACTATAGAATTGAACAACCCCAAGCTTTTAACGATTGTCATAAAATTTAAAAATATACATATATCAATGGTAGGGTATTTATTCCATGTTCTTATTACACCATATATTTATAAGAAACATCTAAACAAAAAATTAGTAAGCATAGCTTACCAAATGGACTCTTAGTGTTTTGATTGGATAACCATAGATAAGTTAATACAATTTATAACCAACATGTCAAGTCATTTTCTACTTTTGATATTAGTTTTTGTAAGAATAGACAGATTTAATAGGTGCATACCATTGAGAACCTTTAAACTATCATGATCTTACTTTGATTAAAAAATTTAATATAATTATGAACGGACACATTATTGAATGAAACCCTCTTTTACATGATAAATTTTCTTGTTGTCTCTACCTTTAACCAAAAAATATTCCTTTTTGAACTATAATATATTATTTATTATATCTTATATTCAATTATATGTAATATTATTTTTTCATTTTAAATTATACATTACATCTAATTTTTTTTAAGATTAATACAAAACACCATTATACACACACACACACACAATACTATAGCGGATGTTATATTTATATTGCATCCTTGATCATATATAAATTATATATTATATAAATTATATTAAGTATTATAGATATTATTTTATTTAAGAAATAACTATTTTTTATACTTCAAAATATTATATCTTGCATAAATAAACCTATTAAAAATATGGTATTAAAATCTTTATAATTAAATACATATACCTTTCCAATAGGTTAGAGCTCACTTGACGCAAAAAATTAAACAAGGTTTATAATGAGTGTATGGTGGCCCTCAAGTTTCATTTTATAATCATGTGTGATTTAATAAAAATAGTAAGTAGGGGAGAGGACCCAGTACTCGAGCGCGTACCAATAGTTGTGATAGTAGTTGTTAACTTAATACCCACACTTGTTGATTTAACATCCAACATTTTTGACAAGATTGTAGCAATAGATGTGACTTTAAAGTTGTTCTTGTTAATGATAATTGCCCATAAGTGAATGAAAAGTGTCCCTTTTCTCAAAAAACAACCAATAGTGTGATGCCACATCAGCTGCACAACTATGGGGGTCTCCAATGCACTATGACTAGTGTCACTTTTTTTGGGGGCTGTTTTGGACACTTTGACAAAAAGCATGCTGATGTGGCATCATATTTGATGATGTGGCTCTGAAACCTTAGTTATAAGCAAGCGAATTTCCAAGTAAGCTACTACCAAAAAATGAGAGTGATTTGAAATTTCCACATAGGATTTTGAGAAGTGTGAAGTTAGGGTGCAAAACTACTAGGTCCTCTCCCCTAGTAGTTGATGCAATACTTAGCACTCATTGCATTTAGGTGATGAGGTGAAGCATCCAAACTTCCTAAGAGCTCACCCATCCATCCTAGTACTAGTCTAGCTCAAGTGAGCTTACCCACAAAATTTCCTTTAAGGCTAAGCTCATTTTTCTTGCAATCTCATTGGAGAACATTCAATAATTGTTTTACCTTATGAGAAATTCAATATAAAACCCCTTAATCTCATCAATTAATGAGTAGGAGATATTTTTGTCGCAAATTGTGATATTGTTTCAATGATTCCAATGTGTACTATTAGGGTCAAACTCATTGATCCATGTTTTAGAAGTAATAAGTGCTCTCTTCTATCAATGGAAAAAAAAAAAAAAAAAAGAGGTAGATAATTGAAATTTTGATTGTTGAGATCAATTTAATCTTGTTACATATATTTGAAGATTCAGCCATCCATCTTAATTAGATAAATTCAAATAAAAATGTCCTTGACATAAATTTTAATCAGTTAAATCTATGATAGAATAATTATGTTAATCTTGAATTATAGATAGATTAAAAGAGCATGCATACATGTTTAGAATATTAAAAAATTAATATGATATTACTTTCTCAATAGCATTCAATTTAAAACATGGATTACGAAAAATGAAAACAAGTTTTAGAATATTTGTTGAAGGCCTACTATAAATATGCATTGGTAGACACCATGAAAAATGTGGAAGCTCCATTGAATATTTTTGACAATTAATTGAGTGTGCTATTCTGATTTATTATGTTATTTAAAATCAGTAACTTCGAAAGGATTATAAAGAATTAGACGTAAACAAAACAATTTACAGTTCAAACAATTTGAAAATGGCCAAGGTGGTTTTCGTAATCTCAATGCTCTTAAGAACTAGTTTTAGTTATCTCCATTGAACACGTGTGTGGGACCACTTATAAACATTATTGAAGATAGGACGTCTATCGATTTCCTATTAATGGCACTTAGTGTATGTCAAATATCTGTTCAATACACTTATAAACATTATTGAAGATAGGATGAGCTCCCTATTAATGGTACTTAGTGGATGTCGAATATCTATTCTTATAAACATTGTTGAAGATAGGACGTATATCGGTTCCCTATTCATGGCACTTAGGGGATGCTGAATATCTGTTTAGAAGCAATTGATTTTCTAAATTCACGTTATTGAACAGATATTTGACGTCAATAACTAGTTCACCTAGTCAATAACTGTCTGTCATTGCTAAGGGAAATGGGACCAAACATAGACTAGGCACCGCCTAGCAGGTATAAAAACTTGCTTCCCACACTTGATGTCCCGTGCTGACAGTACAGTCAGATGCTGTCAGCGAAACCCAGATCAAGTTCCAAAGTACTTTTCGCCGCACGACTTTACTAGTTGTATGATGGAGGTTCCATTGGCATCTGCATGTGTGTCAAGACTAATTTCGATCTGAGCAATGTTTTCAAGAACGCTCAGAGCATTCCATCGCTCACTGTCGAAACTTAGATTTATAGGTCTCCATATTCATTTTCGCTACTAATTAGGATTTATTTTCATCAATAAACACGCGGACACTACTGGTGCTCTGGTAGGAATACTGAACGGGTTGTGCAGTCATCATGGAATAATTTATATTTGATAGAATAAAATGAACTCTTCATTTTCATTTAACTACGATTGAGTGAATCCTTTATAAAGAGAAAAGTGCTATGTTTGATATTACAACGATATTTCTTCACAAAAGCCCACATTTTGCTCAGTCGCATTTTTTCAGAACATATGTTTTTGGATTAGTTGTGGGCTGAAGCTAATACTCACTACTTATAACTGTGTTGCAATATACCCACATACTTAAATTAATGTTTGTTTTGGTATCTTTATATTATTGTATGATAACTAAAATCATTTTAAAAATAGAAATTATATTTTGCAATAGTAATAAAAAACATATGAATACATCTATGACAATAAATCGTGTATTCATTATATTTAGTTTATGAAAAAAATATAAATTATTGGAAATCTTTTATCATTTTTAAAAATCAAATTATTTTCATCAGATTATTTTGGAATCTTGCTTGAGAAAAAGATATAAATTATTGGGGAATCTTTCATTATTTTGAAAAATCAAATTATTTTTATCGAAATATTTTGGAATCATAATTTATGAATAGAAAATATTGGTGAATCTCAATAATAATAGGAAGTTGCTAATTGTCATGGAATATTACAAGTGAAAATTGAACATTTTTTTTCTCATGGAAATTATGAGGATAATTAAATTATATTTAAATCAATAGTGAAAACTAAATATTGGTAATATATCTCTAAAGTAACTAATAATTATAATAATTATTGGTGGATTAATTTTAATTTCTTCGATAATATATAGTATTTAGGTGAATCAAATCTAATCATGTAATGAATATTGTGGCAAATCGTTGAGTTTAAATTCTTTAATAAAATAAATTATTTAGCAATTTTAAATATTTTATAAATAAATTAAATAAAAATGTGGTAATTTAGGTTGCATTAAATCTTAAATTATTAGCCAAATTAATAACTTTTTTTTTTTTGTAAAATTCACAAAATTACGAATATTCATCACTAAAAAACATGCTAATCTATATTATATCTAAAATATAGATAAATAACATCTATTTCTTAAAGGACTAAAAAAAATCATTTCTACTTTCTTCAAGTTTAATTATAAATGAGTATAACTTAATCTTCTAAAAGAATATATTGCTAATTTGTATACCCTTCTAAAAAAAATCAAAGAATAAATTTGAATCTCTAAAAAAATGACATAAATATTTAGTGAAACTATATAAATAAACTAGGGTATGTTTTCTTCTTAGTGGTGATTCTTTATGGAGGGAGGATCTCTAGTGTTATTGGTGTCCTGTTGGAATAGTGGGGGACCTTCCATGATGATGTCCTCTTTGTTTTTTCATGTGGGAAGTCAATTTTTTTCTCCTTCATAGTTCTACCAAGGAGGCTTTGCTTCTGGGTTTGTCAGATCTGTGAACTCTTTGATGGATTAGTAGTTGGTAGTGATGGATCTATCTATTTCATCTATTTATTGAGCTTTGGTGCTCTTTTTATGATTTCAAACGTGCATATTATTCATATCCTTGAGTGAGCTCTGTTACTTTTCCTTCCTTTTGGTTGTCTAGCAATTGTTAGCTCTCAAGGGCCCTCTTTGGTTGCTTACCTTTTGATGAGTGCAAATTTATTTCTTGGGGTGCTTTCCAGTTGCAAAGTCTTCCTCTTTTGGATGTGGAGGATTTTTTGCTATCACCTGCATTATCCCTTGGAGTTTTCTATTAAGGTAAAATCTCACCTTGGGTTTCAAAGGAACCTTCAGATGGCTTTTTTCTTTGAGGGTTGGGTCCTTCTATTGTTTATCTACCAAACAACTCTTATTGAGGTGGAGATATTATCTATTGAGGTGGTGATATATTGTGTAGATGTGGTTGATATTGGGTGGTGAAATCCTTCTCATAATGTTAATGTTTGGATGGTAGAGTGGTCTATGAAGAAGGCTTCTTTAGGGAGTCTCTCCCTCCATATTATCCCTATCAAGGTGGGATTCCTTTCTTTTGAGGTGGAAGTGAGATATGGTAGATGGATTGCTCTTGTTACTCTTCTTTTGGTGAGAATATTCCTCCTAAGAAAGGGATTTGGAGTTTATTGTTTTCTTCCTCTATGTTTTTTTCCTAAAGTTTCTTTTGACTCCACTCAAGCTAGATTTCATGCTTGTGATTTTGTTGGTTGAGATAATCTATGTTGAAGGGGATGGTAGTGGGGCTTCCATTCTTGTTGTCTCTCTACCACAAAAAGGGATTTTGGATCTTTCCTCCCATAGCTTCTATTGAGGGGGATCCCTTCACTGATGAGGTACGTAGGGAGTATGCTAAAGGATGGAAGATTTTTGGCAATACAGATCGAAATTGGTGGCTCTAGAGGCAATGGACCTTTGGCCACAATGGTGATAGAAGAATATACCATCTTTGCCTATGTATGATGGTGAAAGAAGAATGAGCTATCCATTGCTTGACTATGTTGATGAAAGAAGAATAGGCTATCTATTGCCTGAGATTGGTTACTAGGTCTTTTGAGGACGTGATTGTCTCCACTGCAATGTATTATTTAGATTTTTTATATGATTTAGTCAACAAGTTTTTGAATTTATTTATTGCCTTGAAATTTATAAATCTACCCAATTGTCTAAAGCTCTTTTAAACACTCAAAACATCCCTAAGAATTTTGCAGTGACTCACAACCTAAGTCTTAGGCACATGAAGCTTCATAATCCTAGTTTTTTTACCGTAAGCCGAGCATAGTTTGGCTTACAGACTAGTTTGGGAATCTTGGAGTATTCATTTAGGGGCATTCACTTCTTAACTTATTAGGATTCTTTTAATGTGGATTCTACTACAGTCCTTTGTAGTTATCATTAAATCTATGGAAATGATCTTTTCTTTCATTTCAAAAAAAAAATCTGCAAATAAACTAGAGTTATTGATTCTACATGTCTTTATTGGCATTTCTATTAGGTTTATTACATTAATTAGGTTAGTTTTTGTGTTTAGATTAGATAAATGAAATTAGTTCAATATATAGTTGCTGGGAAGTTATTCCCGTAAGTAGTTGTTGTAAGGGAAAATAATACTATATAAAGATGCTTAGACATCAATGTAAATATTATTCAATATCAATTCATATCATTCCATATCATTTTCAGTATCGTTCAATATCATTTTCAGTATCAATTCTATATTTTTCCAAATGTATCCTGAAAATCTGAATCAATAGTTTGAGCATTTTATATTTTTTTCTCTTTCATTTTATATTTTCAGTTTCACATTCTTTGGGCCTATTACAATGTTATCAAAGTGATGGATAAGATTTCTTTTAATAGAATTTGGATGACCAGATCCTATTTTTTGTGAATAAAGTAGGAGGCTAGAGGCAATGGAGGTTGGAGGATTTTTATCATCTCAAGCTAGCTTCTCGATTAGAGATGATTACTACATGAGAAGCACCTATTTGTGTCCTTGTAAAGTTGGGGCTTGGAAAAATCATCCCTAAAGATAAGAGGGGACTTGATGGATTTGTGTCCTTGAAGAAAAGAGGGGGCTTGGCTACGTGATTGTCCTTCTATTGAGTGAGGAAGGAAAGATTTCAAAAATGGCATTAGAGACACTCGGAGGAGATGTCAACTTTCAGAGGAAAGATGTCTATATGTTAGTGGTGATTATTTCTACGACACTTGAGGAGGCATTAGACACATTGGGAGGAGATGTGGACTTTCAGAGGAAAGGCGTCTCAAGTGCAATACCAAAGGAGGCATCAGGCACACTCCATGAAGATGTAAAATTTTGGAGGAACTATGTCTCATTGTGTAAGGGGGATGGAAACAATGTTAGTATGAGGTCAACTTCAAGATTTATAGTCTAAAGTTGAGATATAAAGGCAACTTTGGGATTATGATTTGAAATCTAAAGTCGCAGACTACTTTCAAAGATTGGTGAAGGAGCTCAACTTTAGGATTAGGATTTGCAATCTGAAGTTGCAGACTAGTTTCGAAGATTGGTGAAGGAGCTTTATCAAAGTTTCCATAGGAATAATATTGGTGAAGGCTTTTCAATTTTATTGAATTAATGTAATAAGGGGGGAATTTTAGGTTTATTACATTAATTAGGTTAGTTTTTGTGTTCATATTAGATAAATGAAATTAGTTCAATATATAGTTGTTGGGAAGTTATTCCCATAAGTAGTTGTAAGGGAAAATAATACTATACAAAAATGCTTAGACATCAATGTAAATATTATTCAATATCAATTCATATCACTCCATATCATTTTCAGTATCATTTCAATATCATTTTTAGTATCAATTCTATATGTTTCTGAATGTATCCTGAAAATCTGAATCAATAGTTTCAACATTTTATATTTTTTACTCTTTCATTTTATATTTTCAGTTTCACATTCTTTGGGCTTGTTACAATTTATTTGCTACTCTACACATCTTTCTAGAGGCACATTGACATAATTTAATGTGGGTTTTGCACTAAAAATAGTTGTTCCTAAAAGATATTTCTCTATTTTTGTGGGTATTCAAACTAGCAGGGAGGTGCTGACATGGGCACCCATGAAGGTTTATTGACCCATAGATATGTGATTGTTGTGCATGTCAATACTTCTTCACCCAATGATTTAGGTGATGATGCTTCATCCTTGGGCCTCATTTATTAGGATGGGGGAACAAACAAACTTTTCTACACTTTGATCCTTCAAACTTTTGATTTAATCGATGCTTTCCTTTCTTAATTTCTGTATCATTTTTTTGAGAATAACTATGCTATGATAAATCCCATTTCAATTCATTTCCTCTTGCTCCATTACGAGATCTAGTCAATCTTCATACCATGAAAATGGTTATAAGATCTATTTCTTCTTTATTTAATCATAATGCTAGCGAAGGGGTGTTATCATGCCCTATTTGATCATATATGCCTTATGTACTTGGCTATTGGCATTGCATTCCCATGATAGCTCTTGGGGATTATTATATAATGTTGATTTTTTCATAAGACTATATACTATTTACATCATCTACAACTATAAAAGTATTTTTCATGCTACAACATACTATGTTCTTCTAAGGTTTTAACAAAGTTGACAGCTTTCTAATTTCACTTTGTTATATGTATTTTTAACGTTTATATACGGTTAAGAAGGTGTGCTTTTCAATCATATCTAAATTTGCAATATGAGATTGTATGTAGCTTGAAAGAAGTAAATAATCTTGTTTGATTTTCTAGTTTATATTGTTGATCACATGTTCTCATTATATGGAATAGACGTGGGTTGTGGAGTTATCCCTCCAATGAAATGCAATGAGATTATATGTTACTTTTATGTAGACACATTTTTAGGCATAAAAGAATGAAAGATTAGATTTTTCCCCAAAATACAGTGTCTTAAAATATTTATGTCTGATAACTATGTCTATTCTCTTTTGAATGAACTAAATGTTTCACAACTCAGAATTCATCTTTGAATTGTTTGACTCATTTTATAGATGGATCTCAAGGTAAGAATATCTCAATGTCCAAAATCTCTCATGGCCCTATAAGGAAGGTGCTACTTGATGAAACAAATTACTATAATGCATCGAAGCTGATTTTAGGCACAAGAAAGCACAAGGATCTAGTGTATGATCTCATTAGTCTTTAGAATTGACTAATTAGATGTTTTTAGGTAGAAGAATATATTATCTTGATAATTGAATTCATTAACAATGGAATTGTTTTAGGTCACCAATTTCATTAGCTAAGTACTATGACCAATGATTACCATCTATTTCCTTCGTAGTCGTTATAAATCATGAAAAGGTTTCCTTTGAGAATGATGGTGCACTGCCAATCTCAGATCTGCATTTTATTATATTGCCCTTTAGATTACATTGAACACTAAAATCAAGTCAAAAAAAAGGAATACCCTTAGATTATACTTAAAATTGTGAAGTTCTATTAATATTCCTCTCTATTTATTTTTTATTAGTTCCAAGAATCATGTTAGTTTGCAAGCCTAGAGCCCTATATTTTGATGAAACTATTTGAGTTTTTTTAGAGACCATGTGAATGGACATACAGTGAAGAAAATACTAAAACTCAAAATTGAGAATTGAATGCTTAAAAAATGAGTGTATAAGGTCAAAAAAATCTCAAGCCACCATTTAAAATGACTTAAAGGATAATATAGACATTTAAGGAAAAAGAATTAGAACTCTACATAAAATTAGAATTGTAACCTCTGGATGAAAAACTCCAAGTGCAATACCACAACAAGTAGACATCTTGAAATAATAAAACTAACAAATTAGATAATTCAAGATTGAAAACTCAAACTATTTAGGCATAGAAGAAATAGCCAACAGAAGCAAGGGAGAGTTTGGAAAAGGAGTTTGAATAAAACCATAATGTCATTCCCCAAGCACTTGACAGAAAATAATCAGACGCATTAAGCTATAGTAACTAATAGCATATGCCAACCACTTGAGATCATCAGTTGAATCAAAAATGCATTGCTAAGGTCTAGAGATTAAGGGATAGGAAAGAAAGGAAAGAAAGGAATAAAGAATTTGTACAATATGCTAAAAAACAATTGGAAATTTCTCTACTGTACTGCTTTACATTTTAAATTTACTATGCAAGCTATCCATTCTATTAGAGGTTCAAGCCCTCATGATGAGCATTTGAATGTAGATAAACACTTAGAGGTAAATAAAGCCCAAAATGCATCAAACAAGCATCAATACATTTAAGAAGAGTTCCTCATAAGTAGAAAAGTAAAAATTAAGTTAAATGGACAATGAATCCCATGATTTAGTAGGATATTTTGTTACATTAAATCTCAAGCACCCAGAAACTCTTACCATGATATTAGTCATCTGGAGGATGACTGGACATATTATTTTAATTTCTCTAATAAAAGATCTTTCTAGTTTAGTATTTATGATCTTCAGAGCAAGTCATTGGAATGGTCAGGTCCTGCTCGTGCTCTAAAAAAATCCACTTGTGGGTTTTTCAAAACCCTCATAGATTCTATTAAATTTAACTTCTTTTTTCTGTATGTGCATACTCGTGCTTTAGTGAAACATAATAGGGGTTCAAATGTTATTCACTTCCTCTTTTGACACTCTTTTGCATGGTGAAAGTTACCAAAAAATACACACAAAGGTTTCCTTCTTATCCCCTATAGACAAAACTCTATTCCCTAAAAGAGACCCCTGCACTTCACAATTTTTTGTTCCTAAGATCTGCAAGTGTTTTAAGATCACTACAAAATAGAACATACTTACATCTTTCGTACTTCTTATACAAGAGTATGAAAAAATATTTTTGTTTGATAGTTTTTATCTGGCACAACTTTTAGTCACAAATGTAGTATTGGCCATTTTTGGAGAATTAGGCGCCCAAACCCTAGGCAACCAATTAAAATAGATTTTTTACCATTCATATAGGCAAGGATCAACAAAATTAATCTTTGTTAATGACCACCATTTAAATAAATAAATGCAAGAAGGGAAAAATTTTACTCTATAGAATAAAACCTCAAAGGCTCAAATAAAGAAGACTAATTTCAGACAAAACATCCATGATCATTATACAAGGTTTTGGGTAAAATATTCGACAGATCTTAGTAAAAAGAAAATAACAAGAATTTCACAAAATGATTTTATTAACACAAAATAATGAATGTAGATATACTTGATCGGGCAATCTATAAAACTTGAGTTCAAATGATTTAACTTCAAAAGAAACACTTCAGAAGAACTAGATTGAACCTGGTATGGAAAATTAATTATATTTGAGAGTTCATCTTTTTTGCCAACATTTTTCATTTTTATTTTAGCTATTTGTCATAGTGGTCCATATCTACCCCATTTTGAAATAGTAGTGGGTGCACGGATGCTAGATGCACCCGGGTTGAGGTTGAGTGAATAGGGGGATAGTAATTGTATTACTCCGAGGCTAGATCAGAGGCAATGAGTCCTACTCAAAAGCCATGTTTTTTATGGAAAAATAAATGACAGATAGGGAATCATACATTTTGCAAACCTCGATCTAGGAAAGAAGGAAAGCAGAAATGTGTGATGGAGAATAATTCCTACCATGCCATGGTTAGTAGGCTTAAAGCCCTAGTCATCAACATACATGTAAAGCCAATGATAAGCAAAACTACTAGTAAGGAGCATGCTTGTCAGTATAAGAAGCCAATAGAAGTGTCCTTACTAAAAATGTGAACTGACTTTAGTGGATTTTAACCCAACTAATTTCCTGATTGAATTTTCTGATGATATGATTTTGTCAGGGAATGAATTTTTTAGGGGTTTGATCAGACATGATATCTGCAAACTCTACCCAATTTTCATGGGATTGTACTGTAATTTACTTATTAAGTGGTGGGAATTTTTAATCTGTAATGGCCTATCAATGGTAGGAGGATTTGGATAAGAAATGTGAATCTCATCTATTCCTCAATCTTCTGAGTTCTATCTCTTCATTCTTAACCAATGTCTACAGGATCTTTCTTGCAGTCAATCCTCTTCCTGACATGAATAGATTTATAGCTTTAGCACGTCCATCCCAAGTGAAATGAGATAGGGGTAGGGGCTATGCATCTCAACTAAGTACTATACCTATATTACTAGTAAGCACAAGGTGAGGAAGGAGTTGTATAAGGGAGGAGGCTGAAAGACAAGGAAACTCAAACAAATTTATACAAATGGACAAAGATTTTGTAATCATCATACAAAAATAATATATTAATTAGATGCCCTATTTTGAAAGATAAGTGTCTTACCTATTTGTACCTAACAGAGCACTCTGACTCGCCAAGGAGAGGGTATAAACCCTAGCATCTTGACCAGACCTTTCTCCCTTGAGCCCCATCCTCATAAACCCTAGTGTTTTGATCCAAGATTTCTCCCCCAAGCAGTATCCTTTCTCAAAGTGATCTTTTCTCTAGGGCGCTCATCAGATATCTATAAGAGAGCCATTGATCTTATTCCTTAGCATATTCAAGAGCCCATTCACTGACATATACATCAACCCATACATGAGTTGTTTCTTTGTATATAGATACCAAACTACTAATACTTCATGCCATGCACATGAGCATTCATTCTGATGATAGTTGCATTAATGCTGAGAGTTTATTTGCTCTGAATTAGAATACCACATTAACAAGAGAGGAAACAATGAGTTGATTTTTCCCTGTTATTAACGCCCCTAATAATGTTTTAACACCTACTTTTAATAATTGTTAACATGTACTTTATGCTATTATCTTAAGTTGAGACACTTAAAATTAAAAATATAATTTTAAATAGAAAACGTGTTATTAAGAAAAAATTATAATTTTGTGTCCAATTAACATCTTAAAATGTCATGTTCTGTAGTAGTGTCTTGATCCTTCTAGAATGTCATTACTAAATGAATTATACTAGAAAGGAGAATCTCTCATGTATTTCACCTTCGGGATTATACACAAACTTGGTGCATTTTGAATCATCCTCTAGCCAACCTTAACAATAAGTGCCAGATTAAGATCATCCTAGATTTTTACTTCATTCTTGACCACAAAATGTTGTTCTAGATTTTCTTAGTAGTATACCTAAATTTTCTAGAAATTTTAGACAAGGATAAAAAGTAAACAAGAGTACCTTATAGGGAGGCTAAGAGTAATTGAAATTTTCCTTCCCTAACGAGGACCTTCCCTTTCCATCTAGTCAACTCTATTTGCATGTGTCCCACTATCAATTTCCAAAACTAGGGAGTGAGCTTCTCAATAGTGAGGGGAAACCCAAGGTAAGTGTCAGGGAGGCTAGCCATTTGGAAAATTAATTAACTTAAAATTTAACTTTTAAGATCTCTTCCAGTTTTGAAGAAGTTAATATTACTCTTATGGTATTTGATATGTTTTCCAAAGGCCTTAACATAACATTCTAGGAGCTCCTTCCAACATTTATCCTCTCTGATTGAAGAAAATCCATAGAGGAAAGTATCATCCATAAATTGTTGAAGAACCTTAAGGGGGATAGTAGTGACATGTTTTATACATTTTATCCATCCTTGTTCAATTATAGCCATAAAATTTCTACCTAACACCTCAACAGTAGTGATAAATAAGTAGAGGGTGAGGGGATCACCTTGTTTAAGTCCTCTAGAAGTATTAACAAACTTCCAAGGAGTGCTATTAAGGAGGATGAAAAATTGGATAGAGTTAATAATCTCCTTTATCAATAGGGTAAATTTATCCCTCAATCAGTGCTAAACCAAAATTTCAAATAGGAATTTCCTTCTCACTTTTTCATATGCCTTTGAGATATATAATTTCATTGCCATTCTTGGGTTTTTACTCCTCTCCATAGAGTGCATGACTTTATGAGAAATAATAGTCACATCCAAAATCTAGGAATTTAGATAAAAATAAATTTAGATGTTTATTATAATCCTAGAGCTTGAAGAAAATGTTTCTCTTCTTATGTTTAGAGGCTAACATGTGAAAGAAGGCAGTGTTCCTAGAGACAATCTTTTTCTTCTTATGTTTAGAGGCTAACATGTGATAAAAGGTAGTCTTCCTATCTCCATCAATAAGTCATTGAATAGGGATCATTATTTTGAAAGGATCTCTTTCCTCCTAACAATCTCCTTCCATTTTCTTCTTAACTCCATTTCTTCCCTATTAATTTCCTCAAATTAATCTCCATTGGTCATGGCATTTTACGTGTCCTCTTGATTCTTATCAATATCCTAGATTTATGCATAAAAATATCTCCAAAGGTTGATTTCCTCCAACTACACACTTCCCTTTTAATATTTTCAAGTTTTCTTTCTATTTTATAAATATTAATACTTTCCACCCTAATGTTCAACCATTATTTGATGTATTCCCTCAAATGAGAATGCCAATGCCACACAATCTCATATATGAAGAGTTTCTATAACATGAATATTTATGAATAGGCTAGCTGAAAAGGATCATGGAATGATTTCAAATCATCTTAAGAAATACATTGAGGGTGGAGAAAGGGAGAATTCGCTAATCTATCGAGATCAAAATGTTGTCCAACCTTTTTATAGACAAGGTGTAGGGAGAACCTTGAGGGTTAATATCCAGGATGTCATTATGTCTGAGGAAATCAACCAAATCATACATAGTGTAATTTTAATCCTCCAATCCTCTCAACTTCTTAGAGAGATAAAGGAGGTTGTTAAAATCCCTAGCACAAATAATACTACTAATTTTTAAAATCCAATAGCCCTAGTGGCCTATTTGCAAACTAGGAGCCTTCCAACCCTAGTTTTGGGGGGAAAAAAATTAAACAAGAGTCATCTATAAACTTTATTATCAAATTCTATAGAAAGGAAATGGGGATTACAAAACTTCTCCCTACCTATCACCTTGTTGGGGTCCAACATAGTCATAATACCATTAGAAGCACATGTTGTGTTTTTATAAGAAAAGTCTACTCATGCCAAATGTAGGCTACTGCACTTTCAAAATTATTCGTTGTCACCTTAATTTCTTGAATAAGGATGATATTCAGATTATGCTTAGCAATCTTCTTCTTAATAATATACTATTCTATGGGGCTATTGAGACCACTCACATTCTTGGAAATGATCTTAATTTCATTCATCTCTAAGTGTCCTCCATTGTAAATTTTGTATAATTGTGATGAATAATATATAAATGATTTATATTGGTGTTTTTAGTTAATAAGAGTTTATCATCATATATTTTATTTATATAGTTTCACTAAATATTTATGTCATTATTTTTAGATATTCAAATTTATTCTTTGATTTTTTTTAGAAGGGTATACAAATTAGCAATATATTTTTTTAGAAGATTGAGTTATACTCATTTATAATTAAACTTGAAGAAAGTAGAAATGAATTTTTTTAGTCCTTTAAGAAATAGATGTTATTTATCTATATTTTAGATATAATATAGATTAGCATGTTTTTTGGTGATGAATATTCATAATTTTGTGAATTTTACAAAAAAAATTTTTTTTATTAATTTGGCTAATAATTTAAGATTTAATGCAACCTAAATTACCACATTTTTATTTAATTTATTTCTAAAATATTTTAAATTGCTAAATAATTTATTTTATTAAAGAATTTAAACTCAAAGATTTGCCACAATATTCGTTACATGATTAGATTTGATTCACCTAAATACTATATATTATCAAAGAAATTAAAATTAGTCCACCAATAATTATTATAATTATTAGTTACTTTAGAGATATATTACCAATATTTAGTTTTCACTATTTATTTAAATATAATTTAATTATCCTCATAACTTCCATGAGAAAAAAAATGTTCAATTTTGACTTGTATTATTCCATGACAATTAGCAAACTTCCTATTATTATTGAGATTTACCAATATTTTCTATTCATAGATTATGATTCCAAAATATTCCGACAAAAATAATTTGATTTTTCCAAATAATGAAAGATTCCCCAATAATTTATATCTTTTTCTCAAAAGAGATTCCAAAATAATTCAATGAAAATAATTTGATTTTTCAAAATAATAAAAGATTTCCAATAACTTATATTTTTTTCATAAATTAAATATAACGTATACACGATTTATTCTCATATATGTATTCATATGTTTTTTATTACTAATGCAAAATATAATTTCTATTTTTAAAATGATTTTAATTATCATACAATAATATAAAGATACCAAAACAAACATTAATTTAAGTATGTGGGTATATTGTAGCACAGTTATAAGTAGTGAGTATCAGCTTCAGCCCACAACTAATCCAAAAACATATAATCTGAAAAAAAATTGACTGAACAAAATGTGGGCTTTTGTGAAGAAATATCGTCGTAATATCAAACATAGCACTTTTCTCTTTATAAAGGATTCACTCAATCGTAGTTAAATGAAAATGAAGAGTTCATTTTATTCTATCAAATATAAATTATTCCATGATGACTCCACAACCCGTTCAGTATTCCTGCCAGAGCACCAGTAGTGTCTGCGTGTTTATTGATGAAAATAAATCCTAATTAGCAGCGAAAATGAATATGAAGATCTATAAATCTAAGTTCCGACAGTGAGCGATGGAATACTCTGAGCATTCTTGAAAAAATTGCTCGGATCGAAATTAGTCTTGACATGCACACAGATGCCAATGGAACCTCCACTGGGCAACTGGCAAAGTCGTGGGGCGAAAAGTACTTTGGAGCTTGATCTGGGTTTCGTTGACAGCATCTGACTGTACTGTCAGCACGGAACATCAAGTGCGGGTAGCAAGTGTTTATACCTGCCCGGCTCGGTGCAAATATGTTGCAACGTAGCCGGTGCCCTGCGGAGCTTCCTTTTCGACACAAATATCTGGCGTCCTTGGCTGCAACGATGTCAGTGTTGTTGTTTTTGCCGATCACTTGTGTAACAAAGTCAATGTGGAATTCATGTGCACGACATTTAACAAAGTAGTACATAGTCCTGGCCATTGAACGCGCCAAATCCATGTGCCATTGAAACTGGGCACCGGCTACGGTGCAACATATTTGCACCGAGCCGGGCAGGTATAAACCCTTGCTGCCCGCACTTGATGTCTCGTGTTGATAGTACTGTCAGATGCTATCAACGAAACATCTGACTGTACTGGCGATACAAACAATTTTAGTAAATGCGTGACAATCCACCAGCTTCGATTTCTTGTTTTTGGGAGAATTTTATTTTCCATAGTTGAATTTATCAAGAATGGATTTCCACTTTTTTGAAATCGAAAATTGGGGGAGTTTGGTTTTCGAATTTGACCATATTTTATTTTATAATATAAATATCTGTCAAAGGCTATATACTATTGTTCTAAAACTTAATTAATTTTCATCAATTACAAACAATTTTTTTTTATTAACTTAAATATTTCATAATATGATTTTTTTTAATTGAGGTTAACCACAAACGAGTTTTGGATACTCGATAGAGGCCCATGCCCACGTGTGATATGATTATTTTAAAATAAATATATTTTAATTTATTTAATAAACACTTCCATCCCATTAAATTATATAAATGATTGAAAAAAAATTGTAAAAAATGAATTCGACATCAATTTATTGATTCAATAAAAAATATCAAATTTTATAAAATTAGATTTTGAATTAGTACACTAGCTAAATCACCCATTATATAAATTATTTTAAGTCATTTGTATCACTAGTTACATTATTTTAAAAACTTTATATCTTTTACACAATTGCATGCTTTATAACAAATTTGATTTTTGCAACAAGTTTTCCACTTAATTTAGATTTACCATTCAATGAAATAGAATTAACTACTCTATTTAAAAAAAATAAAAGTTCTAAAATTTTAAATTTTTAGATTTTTGAACTTAATTGAACTATAATATCAGAATTACATTAGAGATATTCAAATAATGATAATTTTAAATTTTATTTATGCTTTTATATATTAAATAATTATATTAGAGATATTTATTATAACAAGTAATACACCTAAAATTTGGAATGATGAATTTAAGAAATGATTTCTATTTGATTACAAAGTATAACATTGATTTAAAAGGGAAAGGGACTAGTTTTATTTATTTATCAAAATTGTTTATTTTTTATTTGTTTTTAGGAATTTTATTAGTTTTATTTTAAGATTTACTTTCATGTTTAAAATTATAAATAATATTTTTTTAATTTGAATATTTTTAGAAAAAAATCTTAAATAACTTTAAAATAAAGAATACTAAAATAATTTTTAAAGAATTATAAAATATTGGAAACTTCATTAAATTAGAAAAAGTTTATATTTTTAATAATATTTTGAATTATAATTTAATCAAAATCTTGTACTGATTTGATTTAAGTCAAATTGAAATACTTTTTATTTAAAGAGATAATATGATATGCATAATAATATTCAAAATTTAATTTATAACTTAAATTTTGAAAAATAAATTAATTTTTATAATACTATATAGTAATAATTTTAAGTAATCTAAGAACTTACTATTAAATAAATTATTTAATGGTATTGGGGGAGTGGCTTGTTGCAAATAAGTTGCATTGTGGTAAGTCATGCCAAATTTTTTATGCCCGGATATCGCCTCGTACTCACATTGGAGTCTAACACTACAGTGTCCTTACCTGCCACTATTTAATTTTGTACATAAATATTAATTTATAATATTTAATATTTGTACATAGATATAATTTTTAATTTATATTAATTCAATATTTATTTTTAATGATTTAAAATTATTTTATTTAATTAAAAAATAAAAAAACTATACAAATATTGATATTAATAAAATTTTAAACATCATTTTAAATTATCTACATAAAAATTATATAATAATTTTTTTTAATATTTAGATTTGATAGTAGAAATATATTTTATTTAATCTTAAATAATTTATAAAATAATAAGTCCTTAATTTACTTAAATTTATTACTATATAATATTATGTATTTAACATTTAATAAATTTATAGTAAATTTTATTACAAAATAATATGGAAATGTTGGCTTAAATTATAAATAAAAATAATATTTTTTTTTCAATATAAAGTAAAAATATATTCTATTTACTTTTGAACAATTTATTTAATAGTAAGTTCTTAGCTTACTTAAATGATTTACTATATAATATTATTAAAAAATTAATATATTTTTCAAAATTTAAGTTTCAAAATTTAAGTGCAGAAATGAAGAAAGGTTTCAAAATATCCCCAGAATGCTTACTGAGGCTTTTCGAAATCTCACTTATTTTAAAAAATTTTCACAGATTCAGATGACTATGAAAATCAACAAGGCTAAATTCAAAAGGTATTCAGATGGAGATAAATACATGTACATATATTTGACAAGCAATTGACTAAGTTACAATTGTAAATACAAACTTATCTCCAAGGGTATTCACTCATTCCTTGTGAAATGACCTATAGAAAAGAATGTGACTTTCAATCGGGTGAAACTATGTTTCCACCACCCCCATAGAAACACATTTTAATGTCATTGAATTCTTTGTGTGTCTAACCTAGAAGTAAGAAGAAGACCTCCACCACAATTATGAGGACCAATTCGATTAAAGATTTGAGATTATGTTGGAACCTTTTATCATAACTAATATATATCCCAAACTCTTAGTCTTCTGTAACCTAGTATAAAAAAGCTTAGCTTCCTATGTTATATCCTAAACATTACCTATAAAAAATAAATTTAAAATTTAAAATAAATAAATAAATTGTAGTTTTGTTTTACTCTAAAATTTTGGGCATGGCAATATCAAGTGTCAAATCGCCAAAGATTAACCATAATGAGTCAAAGATGGGAGAGAACTTAATGCTTAGAAGAGTTCTAATCAAGTAACCAATCAAAGAGGAGCCAAAGCATAAGAGAGCCTTATTCAAGATAAGATGTAAAATACTTGGCAAGGTGTGCAAGTTTATTGTGGATTCAGGTTCAATAGATAAAATAATCTCAGAGGAAGCAGTAAAGAAGCTTAAGTTCGAGAATATACCCCATACCAACCATACAAGGTGACATGGATGAATAAGGGGTAAAGTATACTTGTGAAGGCATAGACATGGGTAGAGTTCTCCATTGGAGGATATAAAGACAAGCTAATTTGTGATGTGTTACCTATGGATGCATGCCATCTTCTATTGGGAAGACCATGACAATATGATAGAGGAGCCATCTATGATGGAAAGGAGAATACCATTTCTTTTTAAAAAGGATGGAAGGACCTTCAAAATACAATCATTAATAGAGGAAGGGAAAACACACACAAAAAAATCCTAGTGTCCTATTAAGTAGTGGCAAAGATTTTTTTAATACTCTTCAACAAAGAGGTGAAGAATATACTATAATGGTTCAACCTAAAGAAAAAGAAGAGACTATGCATGTACCAATACCTAAAGAAGTGCAAGATCTACTTGGGAAGTTCAAGGATACGATTAGTGATGGGATACCTCCAAAATTAGCTCCTAAAAGGGATATTATTGATTAGACAGACTTTATCCCAAGGGATTCTTTACCAAACAAGGTAGCCTACAAGCTTTCCCTAGAGTAAAACCAAGAAGTGGCTAGACAAATGCAGGAGATGTTAGACCAAGGCTTGATCAAGAAGAGCATTAGCCCTTATATAGTACTAGTGGTATTCGCATCCAAGAAATGTGGCAAGTGGAGGGTTTTTATTGATTCTAGGTGTTAGAATATATAGTCCATTGATATAACTAAGAGGGCGGGGAATGAATTAGTTATCCAACTATTATCACAATTATCAACCTTAAACAAACTTAACCATATGAGAAATATCAACTAAAAATATAAAAAGATACTTATTCACAATAACACTAGATATGTTATCTAGGGAAACCCATGACAAAGGGAAAACCCCAGTGGGGATAGTGCCCACAAGATGATGTACTAATATAATTGTTCCTTATTAGAGGACATACTCTGTTGGGAGTCTATGAATTCATTCAACATGTATGCATCCCTATTGGGAGACTTTAAATCCCTGTTAGGAAATTCCAACCCTGTTAGGATTTGTAGAAGAAAGCTAGACCCACAACCTAAATAGCTTCAATAGAAAGACCAATGAACCCACTATTCAAATGATCTCTGTATTATTCCTTGCAGAATAATATAAATGTATTGTATTATTCCTTCCTCTTTCTCTATTTTGTCACATGGACTTCTGCTCCTTTTGATCTTGTAACTAGATCACAAATCTTGCATCCAATATTTCCTTGGGTTGCTTACATGCATTTAGTAAGCATTCTGCTCCTTTTCACACTTTGCACTTCATACAGTGATCACAACACATTAAAAATAAGGGAAACGTATTTTCCTTAATACCATATCTTTATAATAATTTGGTGAGTTGGCCTTGAGGCATTCCCAATTAATTGTAATTATAATAGCACTTTTAGCTTATAGTCTATTTAAAACTTCACACATGTGATACTAGGGATTGGGCACTTGTTGACATCACCACCTGACTATCCTCTATCACTTCTTGACTACACATCTTTTCATTGCATCTCAAATGTAAGTTGTGTAGGAGCATCACACACAACCAAGCCAAAGTTGAAGTTAATGGAGACCTCAAAGACCCTCAAAACAAATTAGGAGGATGGAGTGTATAAGCAAGGTCATCGAATCAATTGGAGGATCTTGAGACCTATAATGAAACTAAAATAATGCAATTCCTCAATCATTTTGTAAGTCCTCAAAAGGACTAATAGTTGGTTGTAATGGACCAATTTTGTCCAATTTTCAATGATTTTCTTAATAAGGTTTCTAGGAGTCTAAGATAGGTTGGGGGTGAGTCTAGGACTTTAGGAAACAATTAGGAAGGAGTTACAAATTCAAGTAAAGCCATTTTTGGTTTTAAAAATTCAAATTTTCAAATAATAACTGCTATCTCAGGGAACTATTTTTTTTAATGTTTTGGTTTAAACATTCAACTCAACGCTAAGAGTTGGTTGGATTAGTTTTGGGAGTTGTATTGGAGTCCTTTTAATAGCAAGGGAGTCTCTATTATGGGATAAAGACAATGAGATTGGTGTATAGATTGGTGAAATACAACAATAAAACTCTTTGTGTCTACAAGTTTGTTCATTCTTGAGAATCTCAAATTGATTTTTTTGATATGTCAATGAATCAATAAGGTTATTCATTTAGTATCACTATTTTGAATGTATTTATCTTTTCAATAAAGTTGTTGTAGCACCAATTTGTAGGACATTAAGTTTTCTTTGTCTATTACTATTACTGTAGTAGAGTTTAAGGAATGGGAGTCATTCCATTAACAATATAGGGCCTAATATTCATGGGATGACCAAACTAACTTGTACTATTAAGTGCTAACTGAGCATATGTTGGAATACGCAAGACAATGCGAGTTCAATCATAATTGTGAAGGAAGAAATAGTGAAATGATGGATTGGGTAAAGTAGTAAGCTTTCCATCCAATCAAGGAGTAGTTTTATGATTGGAATCACCCTGGGAGGTTGGAGTGAAGGTGATTTGATCATCAATTTTTTTCAAAAGTGTGTAGAACCAAAACATTGAGAAATATTCAAATCTAAATATTCAAAAAAAAAAAATTATATAATTTTTATGTAGATAATTTAAAATGATGTTAAAATTTTTATTAATATCAATATTTGTATAGTTTTTAATTTTTTAATTAAATAAAATAATTTTAAATTATTAAAAATAAATATTTAATTAATATAAATTAAAAATTATATCTATGTACAAATATTAAATATTATAAATTAATATTTATGTATAAAATTAAATAGTGGCAGGTAAGGACACTGTAGTGTTAGACTCCAATGTGAGTACGAGGCGATATCTAGGCATAAAAAATTAGTCATGACTTACCACAATGAAACTTATTTGCAACGAGCCACTCCCCCAATACCATTAAATAATTTATTTAATAGTAAGTTCTTAGATTACTTAAAATTATTACTATATAGTATTAGAAAAATTAATTTATTTTTCAAAATTTAAGTTATAAATTAAATTTTGAGTATTATTATGCATATCATATTATCTCTTTAAATAAAAAGTATTACAATTTGAATTAAATCAAATCAGTACAAGATTTTGATTAAATTATAATTCAAAATATTATTACAGATATATATTTTTTCTAATTTAATGAAGTTTCCAATATTTTCTAATTCTTTAAAAATTATTTTAGTATTCTTCATTTTAAAGTTATTTAAGATTTTTTTTAAAAAATATTCAAATTAAAAAAATATTATTTATAATTTTAAACATGAAAGTAAATCTTAAAATAAAACTAATAAAATTCCTAAAAACACATAAAAAATAAACAATTTTGATTAATAAATAAAACTAGTCCCTTTCCCTTTTAAATCAATGTTACACTTTGGAAGGAGGGAAAAACATAGGAACTTATTTCATGTCAGTGAATGACATTGGAGCAGTGAAGGGATGGGCAAGGCAAATTTATTACTATAATATTATTAAAAAATAAATATATTTTCCAAAATTTAGGTTTACATATTTCATAAGTTAAATTGTAAGTATTATTATGCATATCAAAATAAAAAGTATTAGAAATATTTCATGATTTTTTATAATCAATTAGAAATAATTTCTTAAATTCATCATTCCAAATTTTAGGTGTATTATTTGTTATAATAAATATCTCTAATATAATTATTTGAATATATAAAAGCATAAATAAAATTTAAAATTATCATCAAATTATCATTATTTGAATATCTCTAATGTAATTCTGATATTATAGTTCAATTAAGTTCAAAAATGTAAAAATTTAAAGTATTAGAACTTTTATTTTTAAAAAATAGACTAGTTAATTCTATTTCATTGAATAGTAAATCTAAATTAAGTTAAAAACTTGTTGCAAAAATCAAATTTGTTATAAAGCATGCAATTGTGTAAAAGATATAAGGTTTTTAAAATAATGTAACTAGTGATACAAATGACTAAAAATAATTTATATAATGGGTGATTTAGCTTGTGTACTAATTCTAAATCTAATTTTATAAAATTTGATATTTTTTTATTGAATCAATAAATTGATGTGGAATTCATTTTTTACAAATTTTGTTACTTTAATATTTACTTTTTCAATCATTTATATAATTTATGGGATGTAAGTGTTTATTAAATAAATTAAAATATATTTATTTTAAAATAATCATATCACGCGTGGGCGTGGGCCTCTATCGAGTACCCAAAACTCGTTTGTGGATGACTTCGATTAAAAAAAAATCATATTATAAAATATTTAAGTTAATAAAAAAAATGTTTGTAATTGATGAAAATTAATTAAGTTTTAGAACAATAGCCTTTGACAGATATTTATATTGTAAAATAAAATATGGTCAAGTTCGAACCAAACTCCTCCAATTTTTGGTTTCAAAAAAGTGGAAATCCGTTCTCCATAAATTCAACTATGGAAAATAAAATTCTCCCAAAAAGAAGAAATCCAAGCCGGTGGATTGTCGTCGACTTCTGGCCTTTACTAAAATTGTTTGTATCGCCAGTACAGTCAGATGTTTCGTTGATAGCATCTGATAGTACTGTCAGCACGGGACATAAGTGCGCACAGCAATCATTTATACCTGCCTGGCTCGGTGCAAATATGTTGCACCATAGCCGGTGCCTTGAAACTGCCACTGCCATTGTATTGAATGGGCACCGGCTATGGTGCAACTTATTTGCACTGTCCGGCTGCCCAAACTTGCACAAATGATCGTGTACTGTCGGTCCTGACAGTGTTTCTTGATTATTATTATTTTGGGGTCTGTGCTCAGAGAGTGAAGCGTGGAAAGACTCAAGTAATTTTGAAGTAAATTTTCAAAACAATTTGTTTCATTTTCAATTTTTGAAGAAGAATATTCTAATGTCTTTTAATTTTTTTTTAATAGTAAATAATAATTAGTTAAAAATACTGTAGGTTTTGTTTATAAAATGAATATTTTAATCTATCTTATTTATTTAAATATTGTAATGAGATATTTTTAAATGAATTAGAAATAAATCAAATCAAAAATTGGAAGTCACTTTAACTTTTAATTATCACAAATCGATTATAAATTTTAAATATATTTTTCAAAAAGATTTCACAATTTTTTTATTGACTTGTATTGAATAATAGTAGCAAAATACAAATGTTATTAACATTGAAAGTAAATATATCTTATTGACTTTATTACAATTCACTTGTTTAAAGAGAAAAATATATAAGTATAACAAAGAGAAAAATATTTTTATTCATTTTTTAACTTTATTTATTTTTATATTCTATTAAATTTTTAAAATAAGTAAATAAAAATAAAATTATTTTTATTCACTTAATTGAAATATTATTCTATCTATTAAATTTTCTAAAGAAGTGAACAATTTTTTTTCTTCTCATTGTTATATTTTTATTTTTCTCTTACAAATTATTATACAATGTTTCATTGACTAATTCACAAAAAAAAAAAATATTAGTATCCTAATTCTTAGAAGGTAACATTCATCCTCATATATTTTATAGAATGTATTTATATTAGGAGTAAAAATTAAGAATTTAGCAAATTTTAAAATTTATAATTAATAAGTAGTTAATATCATTAATATAAATAAAATTTAAAAAATTGTTTTTATTTTAAAGGTTAAAAATTATTCTACATATAAATTGTAGAATAATTTGATAAACTAAAGAACATTTTGTTATTTTAACTATTAATTTACAATATATATTCAGATCTTTTTTAGCAAGTAACAAAATAACAAAATCTGAATATATATTTTAAATTAATAGTTAAAATAACATGTTCTCTTAGCTCTCTCATCCTGATAATGGATCATTGAGTGTGATCCGAAACGTTGATGCTGTTAAAACAACACACAATCGCATCCAGAAGCATACATAGAAGATTTTATTTTACAAGTTAGATTATATAAAATATTTGTACTTAGTATTAAGATTATTTTTACTATTCTTATTCTTATAAGAAGATATACCTAAAAGATTCAACTCATTTCATTTGTCTCATAAGAAAAAAGTATTAGAAACATTATTACTTTCTAGATTTTCTTTAACAAATTATTTATAAATAACAAATAACAAATTAAAAAGATAAATAAAATGAATAACAAATTATTTATATTTATGATATTTATTAAGTAATAATGTTTCTAATTCTTTTTTCTTATGAGAAAAATGAAATGAGTTGAATCTTTTAGATATATCTTGTTATAAGAATAGTTAAAATAATCTTAATACTAAGTAAAAATATTTTATATAATCTAACTTGTAAAATAAAACATGAGAAATAATGTTAGCGAGTATAAACTAACAAATTTTAATTCCCTCAAAGTAAATATATTTAAACAAGTTTTTTTTGTATTTATGATTCTAGTAAGTAATAAAATTTAGGAAAAAATATAACTTTATATTAAAAAAATATAAATTAGATAAAATTACTCATTATAGTAAGTAAAAATACTTTATATTTTTAACCTTTAAAATAAAAACAATTTTTTAAATTTTATTTATATTAATGATATTAACTACTTATTAATTATAGATTTCAAAATTTACTAAATTCTTAGTTTTTACTTCTAATGTAAATATATTTTATAAAATATATGAGGATGGATGTTACCTTCTAAGTATTAGGATCACGATTTGTTTTCTAGTGTTAGAATTTAAGATGAAAGCTCAACTTTATCATGTGCATAAAGACGTTTATGCTGAAAAATATCGAAGACCTTTGGTTTCCGCAAAAGTCAATAGTCTTGTCTTTGCCGGCCGCTCGAGTAACAATGTCTATTGCGATCAATTGTGGGTGACATGTCATGCTCTGATGAACATTGGAGGAAAGAAATAAACATGCATGTGATTGTGATTGTTTAGGAAATTATCTCCTACTTATCGATGCAATGCGTGTGATTGTTTAGTTTGATAGAGAAAAGGGATAAAAAATAAAATGGGAGAAAATGGAAAGTTAAGATAATTGTGATAATAATTAAATATATTAATTGATTAATAATATTAATATTTTGTATAATTATAGTAGAAAGTTGAAATTTTATGAGTCTATGCAATTCTTTAAATCATAATCCTAATTGTAGTTAAATATATTTTAGTTGTATTATTTAATAATTTTAATTGTAGTTTAGTGTTGTATTTTTTAATTATATATCATTATTAATCCTTTATATGAATACTATTATATTATAATATTAATTTTTACATAGTCATAATTATATAAAATATATATAGTTTATAATATTGTAGTATAATATAATTGTTAATGTTATATCTGACTATGCATAATATGCTTCATGAATAATATTGGGCAAATTATTGCACCAATTTCATAAATGTGATACAATAAAGTGCCTACAAATTTGATTATTATGGTGTTTCCATAAACAGCCTGTATAAGAGGCTAAATGTTTTAGCCAATAAGATAGTTAATTAATTTTGATTATTTGTAAACCTAAAAACAATAGTACTTGACCTATCAGCAAGTACTAATAATAATTTATTAACATTAAATTTTAAATCTATTTTAACTACAACCTACAAAGGGCTTGTTTGGTGAGCGGAATAGGAATACGTATTCCGGAATAGAACGTATTCCTGTTCTCCGTTTGGTTCAGCCAATATTTGATTGGAATTCACGGACCCGAAAATTTATGTTTTCTGAAATTAAAAAAATGGAATAGGAATACGTATTCCAATACCACCTATTTGGATGGAATTGCAAAACCCCATTTTTGGGCCAAAATTGGAATACGTATTCCATTTTTGCCTCGTATTCCAATCCCATTTTGGTGCATCCAAACAAGGAATTCAAAATTTTTGGAATACGTATTCCTATTCCGTTCACCAAACGGGCCCTAACCTATTCCTTGCTCCTACACCTACCTACCTATTCCCTTACACATCCTATTCTAACCTACTCTATCCTATCTTACCTAGCACCTACCTGCTTACGACGATGACTAAATCCTAAATTAAAACATGTACGTTACATATATGTTCCATATCATCTTCCCCCAATATATGCCCTCATGTCAGTTGTGTTGTCCTTTCGACATTGTCTATCCTATCAAATCCGATAGTCCTCTATAAACTCTCCCATCCTATGAAGTTTTAATAGATAATTTAAAACTATTCTTTTTTAGTTTTAAAGTCTGTTATATTTTAATTCTGGATCAAATTTATATTAGATACTTTTGCACTCATAAAATTATTATATTAAATTATATTAATTTTTTATTTCAAAAATAATTTATTTAATTTCATTATATTTAGGCTTTTGTTTATTGTTTTGTACCAATGATGAATTATATATATTTTATTTCACATTATATATTTTTTAAAATATTATTTATTTAAGAAAAATGATATATTTAATATTTTCATAATAGATATACATATTTAATTAAAAATGTGTATTAATAAATATATTATGATCTAAATAATATAATATATAATTAAACTATTTTATGATATATATCATATAATCTTTTCTTTTTAAAGTTGACAAATTATATTATTTAATTTTTTTTCTAATATATATTTAATATGTTATAAATTTTTTTTATCGGTAATGGGCCGAACCCTAGATTAATCGTATTTTTTTTGTAATTAATTATTATTACATGTATTGAGCTTGAGTAGATTTGAACCCAAGACCTCGCACGAAAGAGGCTCACAAGTTACCATTGTGTTGTAGGCTCATGCCTTATAATATTATTTTTTTAAACAAGAAGGACATGAATTAAAAATTAGATATATACTTAGAATTTATATGCTAAAAAATAAATAGAATCAATGCTTTGTTTAACAATTATGTCAAATCTTTTCAAAGAAAAAAAACACTCAAATTGAAATGACAAAAATCTAAAGACATTATTTTTTGATGAATAGTCCCTTTCTATTAATAATTTAATATACTAGTTACAAATTCACAAAAAAGGAGTTCAAGAAGTTTGGGGATACAAGATAAAAAAACTATTCATTAAAAAAAAAAAATTTAAGTAGCTAAAGACATTATTTTAATAACATAAAGACATTGATTTCTTTTCTTTTTTTGGTACATTTCTTACTAATCCTAACCATAGCTTAAAGTGTGACTTGATTTGGATAACCATATTTGATTGTAGAAGATTCATTTGTAGGATATTTATTTAAATTGAATTTTTTAATAAAAAATTAATGTGAGATGAATTTCATACAGAACAAGATAATCTTAAAATTGTTTTTAAATATTTTATTGTTCATTTTATATGATGGCTAATAAATAATGATTAAAATTTATATATCTTATACCTTTTGATTTTAGTTTTCTTTCTTTTTAATCTAATATTAATATTTTTTTCATATAATTTATATAATACAATTTACAAATGAAGCAGCAAAATATAAATTTATCAATGAAAATACAAAAAGTTATAAATTTTTTAAATCAAACAATTCTTTTAGAAAAAAATATACTAACTTGTAAAAAAGGTTACAAGAAAATAGTTCTCATTTGAAAAGGACATACTAAATGACTTCGCACTACTATATTACATACTTAATTTTTAATATTTATACTTGTTTTTAAAAAGAAATATTACATTGTAACATATAAAATTTATTAGAAAAAAGTAATAATATAATTTATTAGGTTACATTTTAAAAATATTCATATTCTATACATCATAATGATATATATATAATTTTGAAATTAGTTGTATTTTTATCAGTATCATTATGCATTTTTAAAAGGTAAATAATAATATTTTTATTTAATAAAATCAATTAATTATATATCATATGTTAAAATTATTAAAATAAATAAGAATAAAAATACTAAATATATAACATTAATAAAAAATAAATATATAATTAAGTATCGGTAAAAAATCATAAATAAAAATCTAGGGATAATAAAAAGTAGACTATTTTTAAAATTGTAAATTAATTTCTAATATGGTATTTTCATCTTACATAAACATTAATATAACAAACTCCAACATATTCCTATAATTGTACAACCTGTTTGACAAAAATACAGGAGTACGTGAACCTCTCTCTCTCTACCTAATCCTCTCTCTCTCTTTCTTTACATCCTATCCTATACTCTTTTCCACATCCCCTACTCTCTCTCTCTCTCTCTCTCTCTCTCTCTCTCTCTCTCCCCCTTCCTCTCTCCTTACCCCATCCTCTTTCTCTTTCTTTGCATGCTGTCTCATACTCTTCCATCCCCCCGCTCTCTCTCTCTCTCTCTCTCTCTCTCTCTCTCTCTTTTTGCATCCTATCCCACACTCTTTCCCCATTCCCTTCTCTCTCTCTAGCCTTCTCTCTCCATCCTCTCTCTCACTCTATCTTTTCCCCCTACTCTCTCTCTCTCTCTCTCTCTCTCTCTCTCTCTCTCTCTCTCTCTCCATCCTATCCCCTAATCTCTCCCCATCCTCTACTCTCTCTCTCTCTCTCTCTCTCTCTCTCACTCTCTCACTCTCTCCCTCTCTATCTTTCTCCTTCCCTCTCTCTCTATTCATCTTCTCTATTGAAATACAAGGCTTAAAAAATGCATGTAGACTATAGCGTGTGCATGCTATTTAAGCCTTGAATTTAAAAATGCTTTAAATAACGAACATGCACTATAGCATGTGCACACTATTGCGCATACACATTATATAAAGCATTGGGTACCACCAAGTCTAAATCTTGTATTTTTCTTGGGGATCCAACCTAAAGGTTTGGAGTCTCCAAACTGGTCTAAAACATATTTTGTAGCAAACATACAAAAAATGCTTGATTTTTCTTCATTGTTCTTGTTCAAGTTTCCTTATGGTTGAGTATAGATAAAATTATGTTACATGATATTGTAGATCTCTGTGTTAGCTATATAACCATATGATTTATTTCAAATTCATACTATTTTAAGTCTTTCAACTATAATTTCTTTTGAAACTATGTCTATTTTCTCTAAAAAACCAACATGTACTAATTAGGGTGTAGATTTTAGCTTGTTCATTGAATTTTGTAACAAGTTAATTTTTTAGAAACTAGACTCCATTCTACACACTTTGAAAAAAAGAAGTTTCAATTATGGATTAGTTTTCAATAATTTCTAGGGGGAGCACACAAATATTTCACATTTTTGGGATGTGTCCACTTACAAAATTCATAAAACAATACATGTTATAAAATTACCCAAAAAATATGGGATAAACTACACAGTATAAGGTAACTTTTGACAAGAGCAATTAAAGAATTTTTTTTTAAAAGTTCAAATTTTAGGGGAGGCACACTTATCACTATGTTATGTTTTTTTCTGAAAAAAATAGTACCACTTTCTGTGGCCCCCTTTTGCAGGGCCTAAAACTAAATTGTTTTGAAAAAGAGTTAGTAGTTTAGAAACTAGATTCAAAGGAATAGTAGTTTTTTATTATCATATCTTAAAATTTTGAGCCTAACTATCTTCAAATTCTTGTCGAATTTCAGAAATTGCTGATTTCAGAAGAAGAAAAAAGTGACCACTTAAACCCCCTTTTTGACACCACAATTTTGTGCACTTACCTTTTAGTATAATATTATTAATTGCATGAATATTTCTTTGTAACCAATTATCAATATTGAATTACAAGTATTTACTATTATCATTATATTTCATGCCTTACATTTTCTATGATAATGTGTTGTTACTTAAAACTATCTATTCTTAGGGATTGTTATTATTAGTCCTTTGCTTTATGATGTTTGAACAAACATTAATTGAATTAAGATTATATCTATAACATCACGAAGATGGTATATGGGGTTTTAGGATGCATAAATAAATTTCCTACCATCAAGACAATTGTAACATGGCCTCCCCTTCACATGTCACCCTTTGCATTGACAATTATAGTCAAGGAAGACAAGTGTTTCATTTTGAAGACCTCTTACATTTCCTTTTTAATGCCCTCATTTTCCTTCACAAATCATGCATTTATTTTTAAAGAAAATTCATAATGTCACTTTATCTTTAAAATTATTATCCACTTTTATGCATAGTAATCTTAGAGTACTGAATTGACTCCACACTCATACCATCATCAAATCCATAGTTTAGCCTTTGCATCCATTATCTTGCACATCATCATCATTCTAGCTATTATCTCACCCATGTTAGATTCATCATTCTTGCATCTCATATCTAGATCATCATCATAATCATTTTGCATACTCACGAAGCTACATTGAACATTCTTTAAGGAAAAATAGTGATCACACATATCAACCTACCAAATTAAAAAATAAATTATCAACAAAGGAGACTTGAAAGTTTGTGCTTATTTATTTCTTTGCTTTCTAATTTGTCCAATTTTAGCACCTTATCTTGAGTGTGTGTTTGCATTTTAGTAGTTTATTGCCAATTTGTGCCTTATAAAATTTTGCTCCATGTTTCTTGTCTTCTAGTACAACACCTATTTGTTGATAAAAAACTATTGTTTCAAATGGATTTGTGATTTCATTACGCTTCTCACAAATTGTAATGCTCTTAGATCATGGTCTTATGTCAAATTATGAGTCAAGATCATCCCAGAACCGATCTTCTACCAAATCCTCTTTATTATTTTGCGTATTAGGTATATTTTAACAACAAGATTGTCTTCATGAACATGTGTAGGAATATATTGAAAAAAAGGGCATGAACTTATATTCAATTCATATTGAACAATCCTTTGATCCTTCAAATTCTGAAAACATAAGACTTTTTCAAGCTCACATCCTTCTTTGTGTTGTTTAGAAGTTGATATTGGGAACAAACCACATATGTTGTCCTCTTTAACAAAACAAGATAACTCCTCAAATAAATTAGCTTCCATTGATCGCTCTACTCAACCAAACTACAAAGTTGATTTGATAACTCCACTATGGCTTTTATATTTGGTGAGTGGGTGGTAATAATATTGAGCTTGTTTCCCTATACCAACATGCATATCTCACTCCATGCCTGATAATTTAAAAAAATATAAAAAAGTACAGCTTTCCGTTATAATTTTGATGGACACCTAAGAATGACCTATGACAAAGCACTGGGCACGACGAAGGTTTCCGACAACAACTAACAATTATCTGTTGGAAATATCCAACAAATAAGCATGGGTTGTATAGCAATTCCATCGCAAGAATGTCACAATTGTGACACCAAACTAGGTTTTGACGATATCTTATCCACTTCTCTAACCAGCTCGTAGGTCCTTTTTTCCTACAGATTCTGACGGTGGATGATGTCACAATTATGATGGATTCCCTCAATGTCGGTACTTATGATGCCAAGAGTGTGACATTAGCTAGTGTTGCTTGCCCAATGGTTGTCCGTCAGAATTGCAATGTCTAGCCATCAGAAAAAGGGCTCAAATGTACTACTGTAAAATTGGTGAACCTAATAGGATGGAGGATTTTAGACCCATCAACCTCTATAAAATGGTGTATAAAATTCTTTCTAAGGTTCTTGCTAATTGAATGAAATCTCTATTGGATATGTTTACTAGCCCATCTCAACATGGCTTTGTTTTGAGCTGACATATTTTGGATGCAATTATTACCTCTCATGAAGTCTTGCACTCTATGGAGAGGTGTGAAAATCCTAGTATGGAAATGAAACTTGGTATCTCTAAGGCTTATGACAAAGTAAGACATAACATTCTTTTTGATATTTTGACCAGGTTCAGATTTGGGGAGAAATTTATCCTTCTAATTAAAGAGGTTGTCAATTTTTTCTAATTTGTTGTTCTCCTTAATTACACTCCTTGAAAGTTCTTCAATACCTTTAGAGGGCTCAGACAATGGGACCCCCTTTCAAACCCCTACTTGTTTATCATTGTTGTTGAGGTCCTTGGGAGAAATTTTATGGCCATGGTAGAACAAGGGTAGATAAAAGGTATTAAACCTACAACTACCCTCCCCTAGAGGTTTTGCAATAATTCGTGGACAATACTTTTCTCTTTGGTATTTCCTCAATTAAAGTGGCTAGGTGTTGGAAGGAGCTCCTTGATAATTATGCAAAGGTCTCAAGACAACATATCAACTATCATGAGATAAAATTGTACTTCTTCAACACTGAGAGAGCTTGCAAGATCAGATCATAAGAGAGATACATCATCAAATGGCTATACTCCCTGACACCTACCTTGAATTACCCCTTACTATTAAGGAAGTAACTCCCTAGTTTTGGAACTCAATCATGGAACACATGCAAAGAAAGTTGGCCGGATGGAAGGGAAAGGTCCTCAGTAGTACAAGAAAATTGGAACTTCCCTTAGCCTCCTTGAAAGGTATTACTGTCTACTTTATATCCTTGTTTTTAAGATTTCTGGAAAGATAAGCAATACTATAGAAAAAATACAGTGCAAATTTTTGTGGTTGGGAATGGAGGAGAAATCTAGGATGAGTCTTATGGCATGGGAGAAAGTCTATACACCCAAATATTAGGGGGGGTAAACTTGAAAATGATTATTGATCTTAATTGGGCACTTATGGAGAAGGTTGGTTGGAGGTTGATTTAGAATGCAACAGGTTGGTGTAGAATCATAAAGGCTAAATATATGGGAGGTTTTCCTTTCCAATATCAACTTTTTAATAATGACCTCCCAAGTGGATCAAGAATATGGACTAATATTGTTAATTGCCAAAAACTTCTAATGAAGGGGGCTAGATGGGTGATTGGGGATGAAAGAAGATTATATTTTAGGATGACAATTGGACTAGTAACCCGCTTAGCTAAACTCAACATAGTTTGATGAGGAATACTTGTATAAACTAGATTGATATATGGTTAAGTAATTATATAGATAATAACAGGAAGTGGAAAAAACTTGATTAGATGATCCTGAACCAAAATCTTGTCCAGTGATTCAAAACATAATGGAAAGAACTTAGATTCTAGCCTTCCCTTGTGAGGATTCTATTATTTGGGATCTAACTACCTATGGGGAGTTTAGTGTTAAGTCCTCCTATAACACTATTATTGAGAAAGAAGAGTGCATGGACTAGATATATGCATGGAACCCATGCATAATCCCAAAATTTAACTACTTTTGGTGGGCAAAACTTCATGGGACCATACTCATGATTGAAAACCTCAAGAGAAGATAATTTCAATTTATTAATCAATGCGTGACATATCATCTCCTAATTCATTGCACCTATACTAAGAAGATGTGGATGAGAATTCTACATTGATTCAAGATACAATGGGTTTTTGATAGTGATGTCCATTGGTTTACTCTAGGATGGGAGGCTTCATCCACTCACTCACTCATTAGGATGCTATGGAAGCTAATATCCCCATGGACAAGTTCCCCTCCCCCCCTCACCCCTCCCACTCGATTACTCTTCAAATCACTATTAATATTTTAAGAGAATGTATCCCCCACTGGAGATGGAAGAACTCTCCCCACCCTCCTGCCCTTAATATGCATAATATTGTAGATAATTGGGGACCTCTTGATTTGGTTACTAAATTTGACAATTCCAAAAGAGTGAGATGGAAAACACCCCCCCCCCCCTCTCAACTCTTGGTTTAAACTTAACTTTGATGGCTTTTCTTAGGATGGTCTTGCTACAATGGGAGATATCATTAGGGATGATAAAGGTAACATGGTGATGGTTTAATCTGGCAACTACGATGATAACACTAGTAATTTTGTGGAACCTATGGGGCTATTTTGAGGATTCAGCCATGCCATCTCAGTTGGTATTCAAAATTTGGTTGTGGAGGATGACTCACAACTCATTATTGAGGCGACTAAAGGGTAAAACAAAATTAATTGGACAGTTGCCATAATTATCACTAATGCTAATACTATCATTTTGAGGTTTTAGGAAGTTTTTATACAATATATTTACCATGTAGAAGATGCACTAGCAGAAATAAAGCATGCAATGGTTAATACTTGTAAAACTGGGATAATTTTTGTGGCCTGTCAGATCATATTCAGGCCCTAGTTGTAAAGGAAATAAATTAACTTTGATGGGATTGAGTATTAATTATAATAATGGTGTCACCTTTAGGGTTATCATTATTATGAGCAGTCTTTTAAAAGATGGTTGAATACACTCTTTTAAATTTAGCAAAGCCATGATTGGTTCTTTAGTTGATGATCAAATTTGGAGAAACTTTGGAGTAAAATAGGATGCCTCTTTTGGCAAGATTTGGTGCAATCATGTCATAAAAAGGACGATGTGAGTTTTAAAGAATAGAAGTATGTGCATCACTGGTAGGAGTATATGTGGCTGGCATTTGAGAGAGAGTACTAGGACTCATTATTAATTTTGGTTGTTTGTGCCTGTCATTTGTGATTATTACTTGGGCATGTTTCATTTGAGTAATTATTGTTTTAGTTGTTTCATTCTTAAGTTTCTCGTTGCTACCTTTTCTGCCATTTTAGTCTCCCTTATGGGAAATCTGGGGTAATGTTGCTTTCCTCTAAATATTTCATTGGGGATTTGGGTGAGAATGAAGAAATAGGTGGGAATCCTATTCATATTGAGTCGAACACCATTAAAAACTATAATGAGGTAGCTTGGAATTATCTGAAAGAGGGTTTTATGCTTCCTTATATGTATTTTATAGAAAGCTACAATGAATTGGTTTCCATGTAATTTATCAACACTTGGAACAATAGGTAGGTGATTGTAAATGTGATCTTCTTTGAGATAAATAAAGAAGTTATTGTGAAATTTGGTAGTCTCTACTTGAATGTGTTGTGATGTGGAGCCTAATTAGACTCAGAGGTTTATTTGGTGTGGTTTTCTCCCTATATTATTTCTACAGGGGTTTGGGGGCAATGCCCCCATGACAGGGACAAGGGGTAGCGGCCCAAGTGTACTCCCTATCACAGTATAGGGTGTGGTCAAGGGTAACACCCCCACAGGGGTTTGGGGGGGTAGTGCCCTCAAAGCTAAAAATCACTTTATATTGTAAAAAGCATTAGGTGTTATTTTCCTATTGGATGACTTATTCTAGCCCTAATTGTGTAAATGGTAAAAAGCTTGTATAAAAAGGCTTAGGGTTAGGGATTTCATAAGGTAATGGTGATATTGTAGCTTCTTGTGGCAGTATTGAGCTATAAGGGATTGAGGATTGTAATCACTGGATAATAATAATATTGGACTTGTTGTTGGTGGATGTAGCCCAGGGATTGGGTGAACCATGTTAAATCTTGGTGTCTTGTGTTCTCTTATGTGTGATCTATTATTTTGTGATATTGGTTATATTTGCATGTAACTATTATTTATGTTTGAGGTTAATCCTAACAATTGGTATCAGAGCCAAATGGTCATCATCTTCTTTTTTTAGCCAAATCGTCATTGTGCTTTTTTTTTTAGCGATCCTTTGTAGGAAGGTCTCACAGTTGAGTGGGAGCGATGGCAAATGAGGGTAAGTTGAGGGTTGACAAGTTTAATGGGTAGAACTTTTAATTATGGAAGATGCAAATGGAGGACTATCTTTATTACAAGGATTTATGGAAGTCATTAGAAGGAAAAACTAAGAACTAGGGAACTATGACAAATGAGAATTGGGAGATTTTGGATAGAAAAGCACTTTGAAACATTCGGTTATGCCTGGCACCATCGGTGACATTTAACATTACAAAAGTGAAGACAACAAAAGATTTGATGCAAACCCTAGCGAAACTGTATGAAAAGCCCTTCGCTTTAAACAAGGTATTTCTCATGAAGCATTTATTTAATATGAAGATGACAGAAGGTGGATCTGTTGCAGATCATTTAAATGAATTTACTACTATTACTAGTCAGTTATCTTCTGTGGGTATTAATTTTGATGAAGAAATTAGGGCTCTCTTCATTTTATGTTATTTGCTTAAAGGATGGAATGGCTTGGTAATGACTATGAGTAATTTTGTTTCTAGATCTAATACCCTAAAATTTGTGATTGGTGTTATTTTGAGTGAGGAAAATTGTAGGAAACCTTAGGTGGATCTACATTAGGAAGTGCTTTGAATGCACAAAGAAGAGGTATAACGACCGAGAGAGGAAATAATTCTACAAATAATGGGAAATCAAGAGGAAAGTCAAAGGAAAAGAGGTCTCAATCTAGAGGACCAAGAGATTGCTAGTACTATGGTAAACCAGGGCATAAGAATAAATATTGCTAGATGCGAAAGAACAGTGAAGGAGAAAAACCAGAAGGGAACAAGGAGGAAATTGTGGTAAACTGTAACAAATCCAAAGAGGATGCTTTGCTTATTTCTTTAGAAAGTATTAATGATTCATGGGTTTTAGATTCTGGTACTTCATTTCATGCTACACCTCATAGAGGTTATTTTATTGATTATGTCCAAGGGGATTTTTGGCTTATTTATTTTGGAGTTAATGAACTGTGTCAGATTGTTGGAAAGGGAAAACTTAAGATTAAGTTGCTGAATGGGAATCATTGGCTACTACATGAGGTAAGACATGTTCTAAGGCTAAGTAAGAATTTAATTTCAGCAAGACAACTCGGTGATGAGGATTGTGTAGTTACTTTTAATGATAAAAATTGGAAGGTTTCAAAAGGTTCCAGGTTGTAGTAGTAAAAAGTGTGAAAGTAGGAATCTTATATTTTTGTATAGGTCATATTGTTCCTTCTACTTTTATTGTTTTAGAGAAAAATGAATGTTTAGGAATAGTTTTTGTAGTTGAGCAAGGAGAACATATAGCTACTATAGATTCTGATACAATGTTGTGGCACAATAGACTTGGGCACACGAGTGAGAAAGGTATGAAAGTACTTCATTCAAAGCAAATTTTACCAAGTCTAAAATGTGTTGACATGGATTTTATGAAAGTTGTGTGTATAGAAAACAAAAGAGAGTGAGTTTGGTGAAGATTAGGAAGGAAAAGAAAAGTGAGTGATTAGAGATTGTGTATATAGATGTATGGGAACTGGCTTAGGTATCTTCCCTTGGTGGCTCTCATTATTATGTTACATTTATTAATTGTCCAACTAGAAAAGTATGGGTTTATTTCCTTAGATAGAAATTTGATATATTTCAACTTTTAAGAAATGGAAATGCTTGGTTGAAAATGAGACTGGTAAGAAATTCAAATATCTCAGATCTAATAATGGTGGTGAGTATTTTAGTCATGAATTTGAATATTATTGCTCCACTAATGGTATTCGTAAACAAAAAACTATTCCAAGGAATCCATAGGAAAGTAGAGTGGCTGAACTCATGAACATGACTATAATGGAGCGTGTAAGAAGCATGAGGTTGCATGAAAAGTTGCCATTAAAAATATCGGTGGAGGTTGTCAATATTGTTATATATTTGATTAATAGAGGTCCCTCTATTCGTTTGGGCTGTGGTATTCCAGAGGAAGCATAGACTGGTAAGAAGGTGAGTTATTCTTTTCTCAAAACCTTCAGTTGTGAAGCATTTGCTCATATAGATTCTGATAATAGAACCAAGTTGGAAGCTAAGTCAAAGAAATGTGTATTTTTTGGATATGACAATGAATTTGGTTATGGACTTTGGAATTTTGCAAATCATAAAATTATAAGAAGTAGGGATGTCATATTCAATGAAAAAATGTTGTACAAAGATTTGTTGTAGCAATGTGAGAAGAAAGAAGATGATTATGTTGTGTTGGATGATACTCCAAAAGTTGTTGTTCCATTAGTTCTGCATGATTTGCAACAACCACAACAACAAATACCACACACCCCAGTGAATGTTAGACTGTCAACAAGACTAAGTAGACCTCTAGAAAGATTTTCTCCTTCTTTGTATTCAATTTTACTTATTGGTGTTGGTGAACCTAAATGTTATGATGAAGCTATATAGGTGGATACTAAGATTCAGTAGGAGTCTACAATGAATGACAAAATGGGATCTTTGCTGAAAAATAAGACTTGGGATTTATGTAAGTTGCTTGCAGGTAAAAGGGCTTTATAGAATAAGTGAGTTTATAGGTCAAAAGAAGATTTAAAGCCAGGTTAGTGGTAAAAGGATTTGCATAGAAAAAGGGCATTGATTTTGATGAGATATTTTCTCCTATTGTTAAAATGACTTCTATTCACACTATTTTATGTATTGTGGCTACTGAAGATTTGCATTTGGAGTAGCTGTATATTAAAACAACCTTTCTTTATGGTGATTTTGATAAAGAGATATATATGGCACAACCATAAGGATTTGAAATCAAAGGTAAGGAGAACTTAGTGTGCAGATTGAAGAAAAGTTTATATGGCTTGAAGCAAGCACCTTGACAATGATATTTGAAATTTGATAGTTTTATGCATGAGCATGGATATAATAGGTGTCATTCAAATCATTGTGTTTATTTTAAGAGGTTGGATGATGAAAGCTACATTATTTTATGTTTATATGTTAATGATATGCTTGTAGTTGGGTCTAACATGGATCACATTAAGGGGTTAAAAGAATAGTTAGCAAATTCATTTGCTATGAAGGACTTGGGGGCAACAAAATAAATCCTTGGTATGAAGATTTCGAGAGATAGGAAGAATAGGAAATTGACATTATCTCAGGCTGATTATATTGCGAAGGTGTTGTAACATTTCTCTATGGAGAATGCTAAAGCTGCTAGCACAACTTTACTTGGTCATTTGAAGTTGATTAAGGAGAAGTGTCCCAAGACACAAGAAGAGAAGGATAAGATGTCCAAGGTACCTTATGCTTCAGTAATAGGAAGTTTGATATATGCTATGGTATGTACTAGGCTAGATATTGCACATGTGGTGGGAGTTGTTAGCAGGTATATAAGTCATCTAGGAATTGAGCATTGGATTGTAGTTAAATGGATTCTCAGATATATGAGAGGAATGTCTAGTATGTGTTTACATTTTGGGGGCTCTACTACTGATTTACAGTGCTATGTTGACTCAAATTTGGTATGGGATATTGATACCAAGTGAAGTACTATAGGTTATGTATTTACTATTAGTGGGGTAGCAATGAGCTAGGTTTCTCGATTACAGAAGGTTAATACATTATCCACTACAGAGGTAGAGTATGTTGCTGCTACAGAGACAACCAAGGAGATGATATGGCTTTAGTTCTTCATGGAAGAATTGCGACACGAATAGAGGGATAATTACTTGTTCACAGATTGCCAAATTTCCATTCATCTTGCAAACAATTCAGCTGTACATTCAAAGACAAAACACATACAGTTGCAGTACCATTTGATTCGTTCAGTTTTGGGTGATGGATAGTTAAAGCTAGAGAAGATATATACAAATGAAAATCCAATGGATATTTTAACAAAGGTAGTGACAAGGGAGAAGTTGAACTCCTGTTCAGCTTCTATTGGTCTTCTCGACTGAACAAAATCAAAGAACAACAAAGTCTAGGGTGGTTTGATATATTCCAGTGGGAGCTATAGGTTTAGCATTGCTATGACAAGTCTCTAAGTGGAAGATTATTGTGATGTGGAGCCTAATCAGACTCAAAGGTTTATTTGGTGTGGTTTTCTCCCCATATGTAGTGCCTGCCCCTAGGTCACATTTTTTTTTATCATTGTCGAACTCTTTTAGGGCTAGTTTTATGTTGATGATTATTAGTAACATTATTTTGAGATTATCAGATATTGTTTCAGATTTAGTTTATTATATGATGAGAGTACTTGGTACTTTATAGTTCATGTATGCATGATGATTATTCAAGTGATTTTAGTTATTGATGATGATTAGATAGATGGTTTATTCGGTGTGTGTTTTCTTATGGATACTTACCCCATACTTGCATGTGTATGGTGTGCGTGTTTGTTTTCTTTCTGTATGGTGTTTTTGATGTGGTTAAGGAAGGGAGTCATAGTCACCTGTTAGTCGAGATCTACATGATGCACCACTTCTTTCCATTGCATGTTTAGCTTAGTATATATATTGTGCTTGTACATGCCTAGGTTTTATGTAGGTTGTAGGTACCAAGTATCGACTTTCCTGAATTGCCAGGATGAGCGTACCCTATCATTTATCTCAATGGTAAGAGAGGGGAGATAAAATTCTCAAGTCCAAATTCCAACCCTTTAAGCCATTTGTCCTAATTGAAAATTAGGACAAGTATCTGAGTTGGGTACCCTTCGAATACGTTGGATGACGTAATTCATGATATTAACCCTTTTGGTTTGATTTTGTATGTGTTTTGCTATGATGGGTTTTTGTATTTTACTTTATGAGTCTTTAGTGTATTTTCTATTAATTTAGCCTAAATAAAAGATTTAATTAATGGTTTATTTTTAATGGAAAATTAATATGATATTTTAATATTTATTTTATTTAATTAATTGGGAAATTAATTAAATAAAGAAATTAAATTTGGAGATGAAAGTTATAAGTTTAAATTTGGAACGTGACAATATTTATTTTAGTAATAATATATTTAGAGTTCATTTTTAATAAATGCTAAATAATAAAATTATATAATTTATCAATTAAGTTTCAAAAATAAATTTAAAAGTCGAAAAGAAATTAATTTATTAATAATTTCATGATAAGTGCGTGAGATTTAAAATTAATCAATTAAATTAAAAAGAGTAAAGTGATTATTAAATAAATTATGGTGCATTATTTTAATATTATTCACATAGGAGTATGCGAGCTCTCGTGAGTTGTCATGTTGACAACATAGGAGTTTGCACTCTAATTATGCACATGTTGTCTACACTTAGGAGTTAGCATATTATTGGAGCACATGGTGTCTACAACATTCTAGAGACCTCATGATGTCTATCTTCTTGTCATGGAAGTTACGTGCTTAGTTGTCATGCTTATCTCCTAGTTCTTTCTAGACACATTCTAGATGCATCTTAGAGGCCTTTATATAGAGGCTCTCCTAGTGTGTATGGACAAGCTTACATGCATTCGAGAAGCTCATATGCTTCTACATGTTCATATGCTTCTACAAGAACTTCTAGTCACTTGGGGGTTTCAGTTGGTTTGATTCTTGGAGGAATGGAAAATGTTGGAGAAGGAAAGGATTTTTCTATGGACTTCTGAGGCATAGAAAATTAGCATCAGTATCTAGGTGCACTCATAATTTTCAGACATTCCATTTGCACTCTTTATGTTCCTATCTTCATCATGTCTGTTATATGTTTCTGAATATACTCCATGAACGAATCTTCAATCTTGAAATCGGAATCTAGATATGTATGTTAATTTTTATTTGGTTGTGAAGAAAACATTAGGGAAACCCTAGTTTTATTTATGAAGGAAATTCATCACAAACTTCCCTGTCGTTATCCCTTACATAGACCCAAACTCAGACATTCATAACTTTTTACCTTGACCAAATTTATTCGATCACTCTGATCAGATTTGGTGCAACTTGGCCCTCTCAAACATATTCTAGTATGTTAGATTTCTTTCTACATAAGTTGTAGTATGTTTTAGGAGTGACATCCCTATTACTATTGTATTGATGATCTCTTCGGTGACTTGGGATGTTATGCATGGAGGGATGGCTAGGGCCCACGATGGTCTAATGATGTTATTGACGGGTTGAAGGAATCGTGCACTTAGATTAGATGTGTTTTATGAGGGATGTATATCTTTTATGATGGTTGTTATATCTTTATTGATGGATGGATGTATCATGTATGTTATTGGCTTCATTTACTTTATTGTACTTGTATCATGGATTCAATGAGGATGATGTATCTTTATTTTTACGTATGTATATTCTTTTAAGCCTTTCATACCTTGTGACATGTAAAGTGGATGATTGAGCATTCTGAATAGACATTTGGAACAAATGTATAATATGGACATTGGACATTTTAATTATTCTTTCATGTGGATGTGGTAGTTGTTAGACTTAGTTTTAATTAAGTTTAATGTGACTCAACGTCTTGGGATCCTTAAGGAATGTAACCTGTTATGTATGCTTACAGTTGATTGTATGTTATTGTTTCTGCTACTATGTGTTCGATGTGAATGGTTTATCTTTCATGATTAGAATTAAAAAAAATTGTTTGGAAAACTTAGTAAAACTTTAGGTTAATTCTTTTGGATCCCTTGGCCGGGCATTACACCATATTATTTCTATGGGGGTTTGGGGGCAGTGCCCCTACGGGGTCCAGGGGTAGTGCTTCAGGGGTGCTTCCTATCGTAGTATAGGGTGAGGTCAAGGGGCAAACCCCCCATGGGGTTTTTTGGGGCTAGCGCCCTTGACACCAAAAATGACCTTATATTGTAAAAGGTGCCAGCTACCATTTTCCTATTGGATGACTTATTCTAGCCCTAATTTTGTAAGTAGTAAAAATCTTGTATAAAAAGGCTTAGGGTTAGGGATTTCATAAGGTAATAGTGATATTGTAGCTTCTTGTGGCAATATTGAGCTATGAGGGATTGAAAATTGTAATCACTCGATAATAATACTATTGGACTTCTTGTTAGTAGATGTAGCCCAGGGATTGGGTGAATCACTTTAAATCTTGGTGTCTTTTGTTCTCTGCGATCTATTATTTTCTATTTTTGGTTATATTTGCATGTAATTATTATTCCTAATAGGATGGCTCAAAATGGCAAAAGCAAACAAGGGTTTTGGATGAAGTGATCCTCAACCACTTCTTTCTCCCTGGTGAGAGTATGAGCTATAACCATTGTAGATTTGTGAGAATGGCCTTGCCAGATCCTTGGAAGGAGTTGTGCTACGTCATTATGCATTATATTACTTTAGAGGGTAGATTCTAGATTTTCTACTACTACCACTTTCCCATCTTGAACCATTTTAGTAGCCATGATCTCATTTCATTCTCTTATCTTATTCTCTACTCTATGGAAGATAATATCCTTAATGTTAGGAGTGAAATGAAAGTGGGTAAAACATTCAACTTCCTTCACCATGCCTTTATGTTCAAAATGTTCAATTTCTACAAAGGCCTTTTCTTGCCCCAACTTATTAATGTCTAGGTTGTTCTCCCTAATATTACTTTTTTCACTTCAACCCCTCAAATTTCTATTGAGGTTATGTTAACTGTGGGTACAAAAACCCCTAAGACCTCTTTGTGCCATATCCTTAAATGAATAAAAATGGAGAAGGATGTTTAGATTATGGAATCTAATGAGGAAAAAAATGGGGGAAGATGTAGGGCCCTTAGGAATAAGAAACACTGGTTGTAAATGGATCCCAATGCCAAATATGTGTGTCATGTTAGTTAAGATTCCACTAGAAATGGTTAAAAAAACCCAACAAAAAGAAAGGAAAAAAAAAAGGAATTTAGGAATAAATAAATAGATTATGATGAGGATGAACTGGTTAGAGAAGGTAAAGAAGGAAAAAATTATCCCTAGTCACTTAAGCCTTGTTCCATCCCATATTTCGAATACCTTAAAAAATGATACCCCTGAAAAATCCCAAATGACTAGGCAATAAGGGAGAGACCATCACTTCTCCTCCTCATCACTATGAGAAGGATAAGAAGAGCCAGGATAAGGACCCCCATGTGACCCTGAGAGGTGTAAAATATAAGTAGAATAGAATTATCCCATCATGGAAAGAAGCTTTAAGAAACTAGAGGAGAGGCAAGACATTGTTCAACAAAGATTCGATGATGTAATCGGGTTTGTGGTTAGGGTTATTCACTCAGTAGCTTTGACTCTCACCTTCTTTATGCTAAAAAAGAAGGCCTTATAGCTATGGTAAGGGTTGACACCACTGGTTCTCTTTATAGGTTGCTTTCCGATGATTGGTTGTAGCTACTACTAAGACTAAGGAAAGTTAGCTCTCCTATTTGCTTTAACTTTTTTTAATTCTTTCTTGTCCAACACTCGACCCATGTGTCCTTTGTTCATGGTTCTTTTTTGGACGTTCCATATTTACTAGCTCTATATATATTATGTTTATGATTGCTCATAGTTTACTTCTTTTTGTTATATACTAGGATACTCTAATGTGGGGGTTTTTGAAATTAAGAAAGGGGGTAGGATAATATGTGTTGGATATTACTTTTAGCTATTTAAAAAAAATGATTGTTTGAAATTATAGTCCACCAAGATAACTAAGAGGTGTGGGGGGGGGGGGTGTGGTGGGTGTGAATCAATTATCTAGTAATTTAAACATTTATCAACCTTAAACAATATTAACCATTCAACCAAAGTAAACAACAACCATAACAAGATGCACATGGATAATTATAGGGTGATCCCACAATAGTGGGTGCCACTTTTTGACCAATTTTGACATTGAAATCAATATTTTTCAAACAAGTCTCACATTCGAGTGACTATATATCTAAAACTATGAATAATTTAAAGATGATGTAAATTAGTGATTTCTAGTACTCTATTCCTACTTTGTAACCATATTTTTTAATTTAAAAAATAAATTATTTAAGTCAAATTTTTCTTCTTCTCCAAAAAGTGGTACATATGAAAAATCAATATTTTTAAAGAGTGATAGTCCACTTGACAGGCATAGCTTTTTTGCTAGAAATGATAATGAGGTAATTATTTTTGTGTTGGATTTGTAACATCAATATCTAGAGGATGCATTTGGTTTGATTCAATTTGGTTGAATATTGTATAGTTTATGAAGTTTTGAAGTGACATCAATTATAATTCAGACATATGTTCATTTGACACAGATAACTTGAACTCAATTTATCATAAATCTAATTTTCCTTTTTCAATAGAAAGCTATCTCAACAACTTATTTCCTAGATATTTTTCAAAAAAAATTGACCTAATTTACGGATTTTCTTGAAGTGTCGAAGTCAGTTGATGTTTAATAGCGAATGAACCTATAATGACTTAAACTCATATTTGAAAGTCTTAATGAATATAATATGTATTACAATTATAGTTGTTGGAAAGCTTGCTTTGAGTAGAAGAAACTGGCATTTTTTATTTTACAATAGGACATCATTCAATCTCAATTTTGGAGGTCAAAACAACCAATTTCACTTTTTTTAAGAAGACAACACCAAAATTTTATAAATTAACATGTTCACGCGAACACCATGTTCGTGTGAACACATTTTATATGTTCGCACAAATGTATAAGTGTAAATAATCTTGTAGATGGAAATTTAATTTAATGTGTTCATGCGAACATGTAAAATATTTAGTATTCACACGAACATGCCAAAAAAACAAAATGGCGATGTCACTTGTAGTGAGGATAAAAGTTTGATAGTGAATCCGAATGTTATAAAGTTACTGCAAAAAAATTATAAAGTTAATGCAAATTTATTAAAGCAAGGGAAAAAAAAATTTATGATTTTTTGATGGGAAACAAGAAAGGAAGAACAAAAAAATGCAAGGAAGAGATCTCATGAAGCAGAACAAAGCAATCTTCAAAAGACTGTGGCACGTTATCATAGAATTAAACAAGGTTTGTAACTATATATATATATATATATATATATATATATATATATATATATATATATATATATATATATATATATATATATATATATATATATATATATATATATATATATATATATATATATATAAAATTTATTTTTATGGTCTTGAATTTAATTATGTACATCAATATTATTCTTTATTTAATTTGATTTATTGGTAAATTTGTTGCAGACAATCAATAAGGTGAATAAAATGTTGAAGGAGGCTCAACAGAAGTAGAAGAAGTGTGTATGAGAGAAGGGTCATGAACACTCCCTACAGAACCTCAAACAATGAATGTTGAAGACAGAGGTTCAGATAATAGAAGTTGGAGAAGGGTCAAAATATTTCCTTGTAGAATCTCAAACAATGAATGTTGGAGAAGGCTCAAGATTGCTCCTTGTAGAAATTCTAGTAACAAAAGTCAAAGAAGGGTTGGGATCAAGTGCGAGAATCATTATGGATGAGCTCGTAAATATTGACCAATTCATAAAGAATGGAATTTCTCATAAAAATTTATATCATTTACTTAAAATGAATGTGCGTAAATTGGGAACACTTGCAGCTACTATTCAACCCTTAAGTTTGTCTAAGAAAAGGTCAATGAATAAGAAGATAAGAGAAATAATGACTAAATTTGATAAAACATTGAAACACTTGAACAAACTCAGTTGCTTTCACTTTTACTTACACAAAAGAAGTTGCAAGAAGCATTGAAATTGTTAGATGTAGACATAACATCAAGGAAGAGAATATTTTCTAAAATGCAAACTAGTGTGATTGAAAATGTTTAACAAGGTTTGAGAAACATAGGAAAGCAGTCTCAAACTAAAGATAAGTCCATGGAAAGAAAAGTGATTTTGATGTTTGTTGTAAATAAAATTATGACCCAAAATAAATAAATATCATCAGTTTCATCTGAAATGGGTTTTAGTAGGAAAACAATGAGAGAATATGTTAAGATTGATTCTGGATGATACTACTATGGAAGGCAATTGGGAAATCATGTGGAGAGCACCTCATTCTGATAGGATTGATGAGCGATTAAAAAATTTAGTCATATCATTTTGGATTGATAACACTCATCCTTCATCAAATAGTAGAGATTTTATCAGGCATAGGATTGTGTCTAGTCAATATGAACATCATACAAAACATTGGTTGGACACAACACAACATGAGTTGTATGTGTCATTTTGTAGTGAATATCCTAATGTAAAAAATGGGCAAACGTTGTTTGAAAAATTGAAGCCATACTTTGTAAGATCAAACATAGTTTTTGAAACATGTTGGCATCATAAAATTGAATTTGATCTCTACTATCATGTATTTCAAAAGTTTGTAGAAGACACATATGGTTTTCATGCTACTCCTCCTAGTAGGAGAAGTGAGTTTATATCATCCATTCTATGTGACAAAATAGATGATCCAGCTAGTCAAATAAATTGTATTAAAGGATTATGTGAAACATGTGGTGAATTGGCTCTATTTCCTTTGGAAATTGAAAATATTGATGTAACAAAAAATTGAATTGCAAAAGTTACAAGTATGTGAAGAATGAAACAAAATTGGGGAAAGAGACAAAAAGGTTTGAACATGTTGAAGAGGAATTACCTATTGTAGCATTTATGGATAGATTTAAGAATTTAATTCCACCTTATATTCATCACACATTTTTTGCAAAGTGGCAAGCACAATAGTTTCAAACTTTGAGAGATAATTTCTTGCTTGGAATGATTGTATCAATTATTGATTTTACAGAAAACTATTCATTTGTTCATCAGAAATAAATTCAATCAGATTATTTCTTTTCTAAGCAGGTCACTATTATGGTACATGTTTGTTATAGACATGCATGGTTAGATTTGGATGGTGTTTAGAGTACAGTTGAAGCACGAGTCATTAAAAGGGACCATTACTTTTATATAAGTGATGATAAAGAACATGACATTCACTATGTAGAACATTGCTTCAATATGTTCTTTTCTTATTCGAAAGAAAGAGACATAAATGTTGATAAACATTATGTTTGGTCTGATGGATGTGCTAAATAGTTCAAATCATCTAACCATTTTATATATTATGTAGATATCATCGTAATGATAATATAAAACACATGTGAAATTTCTTTGAGAATGGGCATGGAAAAGGTGAACATGATGGTGTTGGAGCTTGCATTAAACATGTTCTGTGAAAGTATCAAATGAATTATAAGGGAGTTCACATAAATGATGCACATGATGTTGTTGAATGGTATAAGACACATTTTACATCAGACGAGATCGAGACATCATCAACAATGAGTCAACAGGTACCATATAGAGTCTTTTGGGAGATAATATGTATAGATATGTACATTTGGTTAAATTTTATGCAATTAAGTTTTAAAATTTTATTTTTAAGTTTTATCTTTCAATTCGTTGAAGTTTAAATTTAATTTGTCCATATTTTCAATGGAATGAACTTTCAAGTGTTAATAGAAAAAACATGCATGGTTGTAAAAGGATAGAAAAGACACGTTCCTTACATTCAGTCATGAGTACAGATAATCACAATTGGACATTGTAGACAAGAGAATACTCATGTTTTTGTGATAGTTGCATTGATGAAGACTATCAAGAATGCATCAATAAAACACGTGGATATATAGGTGCATGGATTTTGGTACCACTTGATGTTACTGATACATTTGATAAAGATGATGATATTGCATTGATTTATGATGATTATAATCAAATCTTTGGATTGGTAAAAGTGGGAAAGTATCATACAAATCAATCTCAATTGTTATTTAATTATCAATGAACTGTCTTATATATAGTATACACATGTGTGTATACTTGTTCTATAGGAGATGTCTCTGTAGTGATTGCTAAGCCTGATAATCATGAAGGTGTTAGTTATTATTTATTGCGATGTACAACAGAGAGGAAAAAGTTATCTGATCTTGAAGAAAGTAATGCAATTTTTTTCCCCATAGGTATTATACATGCATGTGCATGTACATATATGAATTTATATATATCTAGGTAACTTTATATCTATCAAATTTAAAAATATTTAAGTTGTGTAGGTTTTGTTGTGATACAAGGAACATATTTGAAGCAAGACAAAATAGTCCAACATGGAATACACTTTGTTGAGTATCAACCTAAAAAAAAGGTTTTACAATACAATCACCTAGTCATTGCTACTAGGCTTTGTCTACATCCAGTCAAATTTAAGCACACACGTCACAAGTGGAGACTAGACAGTGAAGATTATGAGAAGATATTACATGTTATAATTGTATATTATGGTTGAACTGACCTTTGAGATGGTAGATATTTTAATTTAAATCAATTTTTAAGACCTTTAAATGTAGACAATTAGAAGGGATGAATGTTATATTAATTTAATAATATTATCTTAACTAGATATATAATATAATGAGATGAAATTACCATATTAATAATGAGATTATGTTATCATTAATTTATTAAACATAATCTTTAGACTTTAGTATGGTATCTTATTAGTCCCTACCATGCAATATATTAATTGGAATTAAAAACAGACAATGAGATGAAATTACCATCTTAGGATTCATTAGTATGGAACTAATGAATAATTGGAATTTATAAATGTGTCATTTTAGTAATATTAATTACCATCCTAAACTAAAGATTATGTTATCATTAGTTTATTAAAAAACTATATATTAATGTTAGTTTATTGTAGGATCATACTCTTAGTTTATTAGTTTATTAATGTGTTTTTAAATGTATACATTTTAATAATATTAATTACCATGGATGAATAATAATAACAACTTGATCTAAATAGGCAATAAAAATTAGTTGGAACTTACACAATCATTATATAGATATGTATCAAAGATAATTTAATATGTTAGAATTCTTTTATCAACTTCTTTTCAAACTATTGAATTTCATCTCATTATGTGTTTTTAATTGTAGGATCATGCTCTTAGTTATCATTAGTTTATTAAAAAACTATATTAATGTTAGTTTATTGTAGGATCATACTCTTAGTTTATTAGTTTATTAATGTATTTTTAAATGTATACATTTTAATAATATTATTTACCATGGATGAAGGTTGTTAAGAATATTATATTTTGTAATTTTTTTTTAAAAAATAATGTAATTGCTTACCTAGTTAGCATAGTTTTATCCACATATTAAAATAAATATTTATCTTTAGCCCTAATAATTGATTTAACAAATATGTATCTTTAGTCAGGCTAATTGATTTATCAAATTTGTATCTTTAGTCCTACTAATTGATTTACCATATATATGTATATCTAGTCCTACTAATTGATTATTTTGTAATGATTATGAATAAATATAATGTTTTAAATTTGTAATCTAAATCATTTGGATTAATTTAGTAGTTTTAATAACCTATATTAATTCAATTCAATCACCCTATTTTATTATTATTTTTCAAAATTATAAATTAGGTTCATAGATCAATTTGGAACTTCTTCATTTTTAACATTTAAAAAAAAATAAAAAATTAAATAGTGACATAGCACTTATATAATATATTTATTAATAAACTAGTTCAAGGGCTCATCAGAGAAAGAACTAGCAAGAAAACTCTGAATCATTGCCAAAATACAAAAGTGTTAAAAGCTGATATGTCATACCAGGCATATCTACAACAAAATACAATTTCTTTGCACTAAGAAAGAGTACCCAAAATGTGATATATATCAATACTCAACAATGATCAGGGTCCAATTATGCCAATAAACCTCTCCTTCTAAAAGATTTAACTAAAATCAAGAGAACTTTGAACCTCTAATCTAATTGGAGCATTTGTGAATCATGCACAAAGAATATGCAAGCTAATCTATTAAGCTTCATTCATCTGCTTTTTGTCCCAAATATGACACTCTGCTAAGCATGGGAATTTCGAAAAAATAACCTCTGAATGAAAAGATTCAAATATGGAGCCTTCACAACCAAGATTAGCTAGACAATCAGCTAATTTATTGTCCTCCCTCAAAGTGTGAGAGAAACAAGTAGCTTGAAAAGAATCAATTAAATCCTAAGATTGTTGAAGGATATAGGCTAGTTTCTAGGTATGTGAAGATCATGATAAACAAGAATTTATAATTACTTGAGAATCACCTTCAATATGGATGGTGGAAACATTACATCTCTTCGCCAAAATTAGACTTTCCAATAGAGCTTGGGCTTCTGCAAGGTTGCTAGTACCAACTAGTAAAATATCTGCTTTGATTGCAACTACTTCACCTTGCCAATTTTTAATACAAGCACCCAATCCTGACTTACTAGGGTTCCCACGAGAGCAACCATCAAAATTTAACTTTAGAAAATTTCTAGAGGGGGGAGACCATTTTACATGAAGTTGATCAGATAGATGATTAGAATTCTAGTTTGCAGAGAAACTTGGAGGTAACTTAATTTGTCTCCAGAATTTTAGAAGAATATAATCTAAAGCAGAAACTAAAATATTATTCATACAATTAAACATATTTGCATTTACTCTTTCTGAAATTGCATTCTCAATCCCATCTAGAACAGAAGGTAAAGAGAAGTTGATTTGATTATTTTATAATGATCACAAACTAATCTAAAGTTCAAAATCTATAATCTAATTCATGAAGAATGTTCTACTAAAATACAAAAATATACACATACAGATGTATGTCTCAAGAATAAACATCTACATCTAATATCTCTACTAAAATGCATACATATGCAAACTATAAGTCTCGAATAAACATGTATGTAGTAAAATATAAAAATTCAAATACATGTCATCCAACTATTGAAGCACTAAATAGTCAAATAAATAGTGAAATGTACATGTCATTGAGGTAGTGAAATACACATGTATGTAAGTCTCCAGAATATATACAGTCTCCAATATATAAATGCATCAAAATATATATAAATCTACTACTACTGGAGGGACCCCTCAAGACACATACGAACAAAATGACCCTCTGATTGAGTCTCCTATACATCTTGTGGCCGAGGTGCAACAACTGAGCCCTAAAAATATATATACATTAGAACTATCTAAACACACACACGCACACACACACACACACACACGCACACACACACACACACACACACACACACACACACACACACACACACACACACACACACACACACACACACACACACACACACACACACACATGCACACACACACGCACACACATGTGTACATGAATATGAGTGCATATAGTTTGAAACATAAATAACTTTACAAACTATTTAAAACTTGTACCTAAGAACTACTAGGTGTCTTAGTAGAATCCTCTTTTTGACGTACATGCCCTAACCCAACACTAGATATAATCATGTGCTCAGTGACCTATACTTGCACAATTTATTATAATTTTTAAATATCTATCTAAACTAATTTTTTGAATTTCATATATTTAAATTTAAAAATTGTGTGTGTGTGTGTGTGTGTGTGTGTGTGTGTGTGTGTGTGTGTGTGTGTGTGTGTGTGTGTGTGTGTGTGTGTGTGTGTGTGTGTGTGTGTGTGTGTGTGTGTGTGTGTGTGTGTGTGTGTGTGTGTGTGTGTGTGGACTGGGGTTTGATGAGGTGGAGGATGATCATCAAACTCCATTGTATCATCTATTGATGCACCTCTAATGTCAACATCCCATCATAATACACTAGCATCATCTCTTGAAACTCCAACATCTACTGAACCACCCTCAACATTACAATCTCTAACTACTAGTAATAATGAGTGAAGTGACATGTGTAACTGGCTGGGTAATGGTGTAGAATCAGTCCCGAGTCAGAATAACATGTCCATGTATGATAAAAATCCCATGCTCAGACTAGTATCAATCTCAGATAGCCCTTGTAACTACTCACCAAAATCATCAAGGCCCTCAGCTATGATCCTGACATCTCCAACTCGTATGCCCAAGTCATTTGTAGAGCATCATGAGCCTGGTGGAGAATGTTGTGAGCTATGTTGTGTGATGACTATCACTAGTGTGGTCTGTGCCTGTGGAACTATGAGGCTGTAATGGTGTCTAATGGCATCGAACATTGAGTGAATTGGTATCCCCTATGTATCAAAAATATAACTGATACTCTGCAACAAATCCTCCAAAAAATACAATGCTAAATCCATGTGTGTGCTATCCAAAAAGAGCATGAATATCACCTGGTACTAGTAATCTAGTAGCTCTATATGGCTCATTAGGGGAGGTGCTTGAAGTTTTACTTGATGCCTCTGAAGATGGTCGACCTAGACAACTTTGTCAAGTGTGAATATAGTGACCAAGAGAGTTAGATGTGATACTAGCAATCATAGATGTAATGTGTCCAATACTGTCGGTTTCTCCCCTTTGAGAAGAAATTACAACTCTATTTGCAATAGGTGCTAGTGTCGGAGTCATTGGAGGAATTCTTTGTCCAACAAACTATCTCACATCTAGAGGTGGTAGGCATTATGCACTGCGATAATGGTCACAATTTGTGATCCAACTACACTCTTGTCCGTAATAATTTGAAATTTCTCAGTAGTTGACATTGAGCCCCATGCATAACTTAGTGTATAACTACTGTGCAAAATAAAGAGGTTCTGATTGTTATTAGGATAATGAACATGTATGGCTAAAAAATGAGGATAGATCATACTGGTGATAACAAGATCTTTGCACCGTGTCACTCAATAGCCTCTCACCCTACCCTATGTACCCTTATATGATGGAAACAAATCTCATTTGATGACATCTTTAAGGGCCACACTCTTGATATCATCAAAAGATGCATCTCCTAAAATCTTAGCTCTTAGCTCCCTAAATATGGCAGCTAATACATCAGGGGTAAATGAATGATGAGTTCTAAATCTAGTAGTGAGATCTTGTAAAATTCTACATATGGTCACACATATGTCTTTATATTAACCATCATATAATATAAATCATTCTAATCTAATAACCTCTTGCTATGCAAATGAAAATAATTTATCAATATCAATGCATGGAGGTGGCGCAGCAAGAGCCGCACTAGGAGCCACACCAAGACCTACACCAAGAGCCACACTAGGAGCTATATTGTGAGCCAGACCAGGAGCCGCAACATGAGCCCCACCATGAACCCCACAACAAGCCACAACACAAGCCCCACCATGAGGCATAGCATGATCCCTACCACGAGTAGCACCACGAACTACACCACGAGCCATAGTAGGAATTGTAATAGGAGCCACAATAGGAGCCACAACAAGAGGAGTCACAATAGGAGCCTCATCACCCTCAAGATGATGAGCAGGCTGATCATGTGAAGTCATATCTACAATGATGGAGGTAATACATATTGTAAATACACATATACATATACATGTGGTCTAATACAAAATTTTTTATTTAAAAGATATGTAATCGTACATCATCTAATCTATACATCAATATATCATACATGAGAGTTAGAATTAGAGTTAGAGTTAGGGTTTGAGATTTCAATTAGGATTAGATTAGGGTTGGACATAAAGTTTGAGCTAGATTAGGGTTTCATTTAGATTAGGGCTTGATTTTTCAATTAGGATTACGTTGGACTTTGAGTTAGATTAGGGTTTCATTTAGATTACGATTTGAGTTTTTAGTTAGGATTACATTAGAGTTTGATTTAGATTAGGATTTCATTTAGATTAGGGTTTGGGTTTTAGTTAGGATTACATTAGAGTTTGAGTTAGATTAGGGTTTTAGTTTTTAGTTAGGATTACATTAGAGTTTGAGTTAGATTAGGTTTTGATTAGGGTTTGAGTTTTCAATTAGGATACATTAGAGTTTGAGTTAGATTAGGGTTTGAGTTTTCAATTAGGATTACATTAGAGTTTGAGTTAGAATAGGGTTTCATATAGATTAGGGTTTGAGTTTTTAGTTAGGATTACATTAGAGTTTGGGTTATATTAGGGTTTGAGTTTTTAGTTAGGATTACATTAAAGTTTGAGTTAGATTAGGGTTTGATTTTTCAATTAGGATGAGAATATGGTTTGAGTTAGATTAGGGTTTTAGTTTTCAGTTAGGATTATAACAAGGTTTGAGTTTGAAGTTAGGATTATATTAGGGTTTGAGTTAGATTAGGGTTTCAATTTGATTAGGGTTTAATTTAGATTAGGGGTTGAGTTTTCATTTAGGATTATATTAGTATTTGAGTTAGATTAGGGTTTGAGTTTTTAGTTAGGATTACATTAGAGTTTGAGTTAGATTAGGGTTTGTGTTTTCAATTAGGATGAGATTATAGTTTGAGTTAGATTAAGGTTTCACTTTTTAGTTAGGATTATATTAGGGTTTGAGTTTGAAGTTTAGATTATATTAGGGTTTGAGTTAAATTAGGGTTTTAGTTTGATTAGGATTTCATTTAGATTAGGGGTTGCATTTTCATTTAGGATTATATTAGAGTTTGAGTTAGATTAAGTTTTGAGTTTACAGTTAGGATTACATTAGAGTTTGAGTTAGATTAGGGTTTGAATTTTTAGTTAGGATGAGATTACGATTTGAGTTAGATTAGGGTTTTAGTTTTTAGTTAAGATTATAATAGGGTTTGAGTTAAAAGTTAGGATTATATTAGGGTTTGAGTTAGGGTTTGAGGTAGATCAGGTTTTTAGTTTTAGTTAGGGTTAGATTAGGGTTTCACTTATAGTTAGCATTAGGTTAGGGTTATCTAGTTTGATTAGGATTATAGTTAGATTAGGGTTATAATTAAGTTAGGGTTTGATTTAGATTAGGGTTTGAGTTAGTTTAAAGGGTTTGGTTAGGGTTTAATTTCTAGGGTTACAGTTAGGTTAGAGTTTGATTAGGGTTTGATTTCTAGTTTTATGATTAGATTAGAATTCATGATTAGGGTTTGATTTAGATTAGGGTTTGAGTTTTCAATTAGAATTAGATTAGGGTTTTATTTAGGTTAGGGTTTGGTTTCTAGGGTTACAATTAGATTAGGGTTTGTGTTAAATTAGGGTTTCATTAGGATTTCATTTAGATTAGGGTTTGAATTAGATTAGGGTTTGAGTTAGATTCTAGGGTTTGATTAGTGTTTCATTTAGATTAGGGTTTGAGTTAGATTAGGGTTTCAATTTTTAGTTAGCATTAGATTAGAATTTGAGTTACAATTTGCGTTAGATTACGATTTGATTTAGATTGGGTTTGAGTTAGATTAGGGTTTGATTTAGATTGGGTTTTGAGTTATATTAGGGTTTGGTTAGGGTTTGAATTCTAGGGTTATGGTTAGATTAGGGTTTCAATTAGGGTTAGATTAGGGTTAGGTTTAGATTCTAGGGAACTAGAGTTTTCAAGTTAGTTTTAGATTACGATTACAGTTCTAGGGTTAGATTAGGGTAATTTTAGTTAGGGTTACTGTTAAATTAGGGTTTGAGTTTAAGTTAGGGTTAGATTAGGGTTTGAGTGCTAGGGTTAGATTAGGGTTTTAGTTATGGTTAGGGTAAGGTTGGGGTTATCTAGTTAGATTACAATTATGATTCTAGGGTTAGATTAGGGTTAGAGTTGGAGTTAGGGTTAGAAATTAGGGTTAGATTAGAGTTTGAGTTAGGGTTAGGGTTGGAGATAGAGTTTTAATATTTTCTAATTTTGAGCACTAATTTTTATTTTTTTCTAATATTTTTCTAATATTTTGTTCAATGTTTTTTCTAATATTTTGTCATGTTTTAAAAAAATATTTTATAATGTATTTCTAATATTTTGTAATGTTTTTCTAATATTTTCTAATGTTATAATAATTTATTTTTCTAATATTCTAGATTAATGTTTTTTTAATATTTCAAGTAATGTTTTTCTAATATTCTACACCATTGTTTTTTTAATATTTTGTAATGTTTTCCTAATATTTTCCAATTTTCTAGACTAATATATTTAAAAATATTTTCTAATGTTTTTTCTAATATTTTCTCATATTTTTCTAATATTTTCTAGACTAATATTCTCAAATATATTTTCTAATGTTTTTCTATTATTTAAATGTAATGTTTTTTATGTTTTTCTAATAAAACTAATATTTTTCTAAATCTTGTTTCCTAATGTTATATACTAATTTTTTCTAATTTAACACTATTTTGTTTCTAAATTTGTTTCCTAATGCTAAATTAATATTTTCTAATATTCTACCCTAATTTTTTAAAATAATTTCTAATGCTAAGTTTCTTATATAAATGTAATTTTTTTTCTAATGTTTTTCTAATAAAACTAATATTTTTCAAAATTTGTTTCCTAATGTTATACTATTTTTTTTAATGTTTTCTAATGTTTTTCTAATTTTATACACTATTGTTTTTTTAATATTTTGTAATGTTTTTATAATATATTGTAATATATTTTCTAATATTTTCTAGACTAATGTTTTTCAAAATATTTTCTAATGTTTTTCTAATATAAATGTAATGTTTTTCTAATAAAACTGATATTTTTCTAAATTTTCTTCCTAATGGTATACTAATATTTTTCTCATATTCTAGATTAATGTTTTTTTACTGTTTTATAATGTTTTTCTAATATTCTAGACTATTCTTTTTTCGTAATATTTATCTAATTTAAGACTTTTTTTTTCTAAATTTTTTTCCTAATGCTAAATTAATATTTTTCTAATATTCTACACTAATGTTTTTTAATAATTTCTAATGTATTTTTCTAATAACACTCATTTATTACTAACAAATACAAAAAAATTATAATCGATAAATTAATAGAATTACCTAACATAAATAAATAATAAAAATATTAAATTAACATGAAAATAATCTTTGAAAACGTAAAAAACATATAAACATACCCAAAATAGCACAACGACCAAAATCTAAAGGAGAATGATGCAAAGTGATGCAACTCGCTTACCAATCTGATATGTTCACTCCAACATCCAAATCAAATTCACCTTGTCGTCAAAATGTACAAGAAAAATGGAAAAAATAGGGTTTTAACCTCAAGATTGTCGTAATTATATGTTTGCACGAACATATTAATTAGGAATGTTCACGCAAACATACCTTATTTAAACCAAATATGTTCACAGAAACATGCTTAATAGGTTCACGTGAACATACATAAAATTGAGTATGGAAATTTTCCATCATTTCTTGATTTCCTTCATGCCACAAAAGTGGTACCCAGTATTGTGGGTTCACCCTACACTAGATATGTTAACTTGCGAAACTATTGATTAGAGGGAAAACCCCAGTGGGAATGATGCCCACAAGATGATGTACTAATATAAATATTCGTTGTTAGAGGATGGACCCTATTAGGAGTCTATTACAACATTTAATACATATGGGTCCCTATTAAGAGACTTTGAATCCTTGTTAGAAGATTCCAAATCCATTAGGAGTTGTAGAAGATAGAAGGAACCACTATCCAAATAATTTTTGGCCAAGACCATTGAACTCACTATCCAAATGATCTCTCAACTATTCCTTGTAGAATAATTATGTGTACTAAACTTTAACTTCTTTCCTCTACCCTATCAACGAGACTAATCATTATGAGAACTTGTAGACTAGGTGATAAACCTCGTATCCAAATATCAAATCTCGGATCTCATGAAAAAACCTTGGCAGTAAAGTTTCCTTCACTTTCGCTCTGCTCTAACTATCTTTGCATTCTTCTCTTTTTGTTTCTTACAATCATTCACATATCTTCATATATACCTCTAGTTGATAAAGGAAAATATCCTTCCTTTATACTAAGTCCATAAAAAAATTCCCTAAGTTGGATGCTGCAACTCAATTAATTATTATAGGACCACATTAAGAACATGTTACACTTAGCAATAACGTTAATCTTTTGCCTTGCAACTTGAGTAAATTTTTGTACATGCAATATTATGATGAACGAGTTGAGCTAGAACATCACCAACATGTCTTATTCAAATCCTCAACCTTAATTCTCATAATAATAATTGTGCTAAGAGATATAACAAGTTTACCAGAACAAGCTTTTGTAAACTCTATCTTAGAATAGTCATCACCAAAACTTACATAACTTCTTTCAAACTTAATATTTCTTCATCAGTGGTTAACTACATATACTAGATACTCAGAAGTATCTCCCATAACCTCGCTTAGTGAAAATACTCAACTAGCCTACTCAACTAGCCATCTATACTAACTTGATCTTAATCTTTGTTCTTCTGTCAGATACCATAGAAGACTGCTATGTTGACATCAATGACAAACTCAGTCATGAATGTAACATATCATCATCTACAATATTCACCCATAGGAATATCATCAACATTCATGCTTCCAACAATCTCCCCCTTTGGCATTGATGGAAACATAGATGAAAAATATCTAGTTCCAAGAATACCAAGTGCAAAAGACTGTTAATCTTTCTTTTCAAATCCTCTTCATTAATCATTTCCCTCCATTGATATACCTTAATGTGCTTCAAATAAAACTGTCTTTCTATGTTGTACTTTCTTCTGAACATGTTGTACTTGTTTTTAAACTTGTTTTTCATGTTGTACTTCTCCCCCATTGACATCAATGTCAAAGGTTTTAGAAACCACCAGACTCTGCAACAAATGATCCTTACTAGCTCTAGTGTCCAAAGACATTGTTCAAAAACAACATCCAACAAGAGTCCTAGATGACTTTTTCCATCATAAATACTCCCCCATAGAGGAAGCATTAGCATTTAGTCCAGACAAACAATAGTGCTTTGTTACACTAGACTGATGCATTCTTGCATCTTCTACTCTGATGTAGGAAGGGGCATTACCCCTAGCATACCTCACAAATACTCAAAAGACTCTTTGGGAAGAGGCTTAGTGAAAATATTTGCAATCTTCTCTTTTGTGCTCACATACTCCAATATAATTTCCTTTCTGCAACTTTCTCTCTCAACATGTGATACTTGATAGAAATGTGCTTTGTTTTAGAATGCAACACTGGATAATTCTTAGACATATTTACTGTGCTTGTGTGGTCACAATGTATGACAATAGGTTTACTAAATTCTATCCTCATATCCTTCAACATCTGCTTCATCCAAATTACTTGATTACAATTATTTGCTGCTACAACATATTTTTCTTTTGTTGTACTTTGTGAGGTACAATCCTACTTCTTTCTTAGCCAAGAAACTAATCTTCCTCCAAGAAACAAGGCTCCACCAATGGTGCTCTTTCTATCATCCATATTGCTTGCCCGATCAACATTAGTATAAACATATAGGGTGAAATCATTAGATCTATCATACCACAATCTGAACTGAGTTGTTCCTTTGAGGTATCTAAATATCCTTTTGACTACTGTATAATGTTCTTGTCTAGGATCAACTTGGAATCTTGCAACAATTCCAACTACATTTGCTATATTCAGCCTTGTGTGAGTTAGATATTGCAATCCTTCGATCATAGATATATACTTCTTCTACTCAATTGTAGGTGTCTTATCCTTTGTAGATAACTTGTGTCCAATTACCATAGCTGTTCCAATGGGTTTACATGTTTCCAAACAAAACCTTTTCAGTAAATCTTTCAAATACTTAGTCTGAGAAATAAACATTCCTTCTTTGTCCTGTACAATCTGTAATCCTAGAAAATATTTCATTTCTCCTATCATACTCATTTCAAATTCCTTCTTCATTTCTTATACGAACTTATCACTTTCATCATCATTTCCTCAAAATACAATATCATCAAGAAATACTACCAAAATCATTAATCCATCATCAATTTCTTTCCAATAGACATTACTACTATTTGCCATACTTTTGCTATATCCAAGCTTTATCAAATTCTTGTCTAACCTTGCATACCAAGTTCTAGGTTCTTTCTTCAAACCATAAAATGCTTTAATCAATCTGCATACTATGTCCTTGTCATCTATTAAAGAACAACCTTCAGGCTATTCAATGTATACCTCTTCTTCAATTCTCTATTCAAAATTTTTGACTTGACATCCATCTGATATACTTTGAATTTCTTATATGCTGCATAAGATAAGAATAACCTTGCTCCTTTTATTCTTGCGACAAGAGCATAGGTTTCATCATAGTCTATTCCTTCTTGTTGTGAGTAACATTTACATACCAATCTTTCCTTGTTCCTTACAACTTCACCTTGTTCATTCATCTTGTTCTTGAATACCCATTTAGTACCTATCACATTCTTGTATGCTGGTCTGAAAACCAATTCCCATGTCTCATTCTTTACTATCTGATCCAATTCCTCTTTCATATCTTTCTTTCAATAGTCATCTTTACACGATTCATCTACATTCTTAGGTTCAAATTGAGATATCAAACATAGTTCTTCATTGATTCTGCTTCTTGTCATCACACCTTTATCTCTATTTCCAATGATTTTCTTGGGTGGATGATTCTTTGTCATATTCTCACCCAAAGTAGGAGTTGCTATCTCAACTCTTAGCTCTACTGAAGGTTCTGAGCTTTGTTCCTACCTTAGCTCTCCATTATTCTTCAAATCATTGTTAGTCTCAAAGAATATTTCATCATTCCTTGGTTTAGTAACAACATCATCATTTGAATTATAATCAACTATTCTTTTTTATAACCTAAATTTCTCATCAACTCTCACCTTTGCACTTTCAACAATAGTTACCAAAGCTATCTCTTCTACTACTTGCTCTTCATTAACCAATTCAGGCTCATTATCTTTATCATCACAATCATTCAAGAATCTTTCCACACTTGTTTGAAATTCTTCATCTTCATCAAAAAGTAAACTCTTTCTATTTTCCTTATTCTCTTAGGACATCTAGACAAAAAAAGACCAAACTCTTTACATGTTCAACAAACAAAAATTTTCATACCTTCTAGCTCTCTTTTCATGAGGATATCAATACCTTCCTTGATCTTCATGTCTTATTCGGATCTGGATCTATCTTTTCTTGTGCTTCTATTCTTTTGTATACAACAAAAGGATTCAGGATCTTGAAATACAATGCTTTATTCTTTACATAAATCTAATAACTCACGAAGAATCTCCATCATTTGGGTGTCAAAATTATCTCTATCTGACTTAGGAAAGTCTTTCTAAAATAACTCATCACTAATCTGTCAAAGTTGTTAAATTTTATCTTCAAGGACCTGATGCTCTGATACCAATTGTTAGAACAACAGTCCACCAAGATAACTAAGAGGAGGGGGGTGAATTAGTTATCCAATAATTAAAAAATTTATCAACCTTAAATAATCTTAACCATTCAACCAAAGTAAACATCAACTATAACAAGATGCACATAGATAATTACACTAGATATGTTAACTAGGGAAACCCTTGATCAGAGGAAAAATTCTAGTGAGAATGATGCCCACAAGATTATGTACTAATATAAATATTCCTTGTTAGAGGATGGACCCTGTTAGGAGTCTATTACAAAATTTAGTACGTATGAGTCCCTATTAGAAGACTTTGAATCCTTGTTAGAAGATTCCAACCTTGTTAGGAGTTGTAGAAGACAGAAGGATCCACTATCCAAAAATCTTCTAGGGTAAGACCGCTGAACTCACTGTCCAAATGATCTCTCAACTATTCCTTGTAGAATAATTGTGTGTATTGAACTTTGACTTCTTTCCTCTCTCCTATCAACCAAACCAATCATTGTTAGACCTTGTAGACAAGGTCACAAACTTCAGATCATAAAATAAAACCTTAGCAATGAAGTTTCCTTCATTTTCGCTCTACTTTTCTTATCTTCGCATTCTGCTCTTTGTTCTTCTTACAATCATTCTCATATCTCCATACATACCTCTGCTTGATACAGAAAAATATCCTTCCTTTAAACTAAGTCCATAAAAAAATTCCTTGAGCCAACTTTTACACCTTCTCAATTAATTATTATAGGACCACATTAAGAACACATTAGACTTAGTGATAACATTAATCTTTCACCTTGCAACTTGAATAAATTTTCGTACGTGCAATATTATGATGAGTGAGCTTAGCCACAACATCACCAACATGTCTTCTTCACATCTTCAACCTCAATTCTTAGAATAATAATTTGGCGAAGAGATATAACAAGTTTACCAAAATAAGCTTCTATAAATTCTATCTCAGAACAATCATCACCAAAACTTACATAACTTCTTTTGGACTTAATATTTCTTCGCCCAATGTTAATTGTATATACTAGATATTGAGAAGTATATCCCATAACCTCGCTTAGTGAAAATACTCAATTAGTCATTCGTACTAGGGTGAAAGTACAAAGTTGTGTCACCTTTCAAGATGACTTACCAAAACGAGTGAATTTGAATAGTTTTATCTAAAAATCAATTTTGTTCAAACATATGATCTTGATAAATTTATTCTAGCTAAGTTATATATGGTCTTATACTTTTCCAATTGGAAATGTCTATTAAATGCATGTTTTATAGTAGTTAGTATCCAATTACTAAATAAATAAAATTATTTTAGAAACTTGATGTTTCAATAATTCTTACTATTTTTTATGAATTTTTTTTAATAACATATAAACACCATTTTGTAGAGCTCAAAGTCAAGAATATTGTCATATAGATTTCATAGTGGTTTAATTAGATATAGTATATTATAATTAAAATAATCTACAAGTACTTATTTTAACACTCAAGAAGGTGTTGATTTTGAGAAAGAAAAATATATTATATCATATCAGAAAAATTTAAAAATTATATCACGTTCAAGAGGAGAGAGTCCTCTACAAGAATCTATAATTTTTATTTTGGTTGGAATAGATTTATTTTGAAAAATGTGGTGGGAGATGAAAACTATCGATTTGAATAAGTTGAAATTTGAATTGTTATAAAAGAGAAAATATAGGTCTAAAGCCAATTTTTAGTTTTGATTGTTCTAGCTACATATGTTATCTATAACATAATCTAAGATCAAAGGGAAATAAATTTATTTCCATGTATTTTTGTGGTGGGATCTAGACCCCTAATTTCCAACATTTTTTGGCAACTAAAAAGTTATCTTTAAAAAATAAAAAATTATATCATTTCTTTTTCTAAATAATTATTAAAAATTACAATTCTAAACTTCATCCATTATACACATTTCATTAGTTTACTTCATTTTCAAATTCTAAATAATAATACAAGATTTATGTCATTGAATGTGAATAGTTATACTTTTGTTAGCCTTTTCCTTTGTAAAAGAGTGGCATAGGTTTGTGCTTTTACCCACTAACTTGATCTTAATCTCTATTCTTTTGTTAGATATCACAGAAGGCTGTCGTGTTGACATCAATGAAAAACACAATCATGAATGTAACATGTCATCATCTACAATATTCCCCCATAGGAATATCATTCACATTCATGCTTCCAATCTTTTTTCCCAAGTCAGCCCCCATTTTTGGTTTCTTTTTTATTTCAAAAATACATTAATCATGGTATGATACACTTTAGGGTTCTAATGTGTACCAATCAACCCTAATTTTTCATAAGGAGCTTTAGTGGGTCTTAAGTGGTTCTAGGTAACCTTAGGACTCATTACAACCTCTTATGACCCATTATGACCCATTATGACACATTATGACCCCTCAAAGCATATCAAATATTGTAGGACACAATTTTAGGGTCTCATTTATCCTAATGGGTCCTAATGTGTCCTAATGGATCATTAGGGTACATTAGGACCTTTAAGGAAACATTAAGTTCCATTCGGACATAATAGAACCCTTTACAACCCCTTATAATACATTAACCATCATAGAAAATATGAAAAAAGGAGTTCTAATGTCTCATTAGGGGTCATAACTAGTCCTAAGTGGTTCAATGACCCATTAGGATCTGTTAAGATGCCTTAAGATGCACTAAAACTAATTAGACCACAGTAGAACCCATTAACACCCCTTAGACCATCTCAAGGGGTTTAAGACACATTAATGGGCTATAGTATGTCCTAATGTGTCATAAGGGGTTCTAATGTTATTTAAGTGATCCTATGAAACCTTATGTCCCATTAGAACTCCTTAGGATCCATTAAGTTTCATTTAGACACATAAGAATCAATTACAACCCCTTAGAACATATTAACCATCATAAGACACACTAATTTGTCCTAAGGGTCATAATGGGTCCTAAGTGGTTATAATTAGTCCAATGTGTCCTATTTGACTTTAATGGTCCTAATTTATTGCAAGGGGGTCCCAATGGGTTCTAAATGGTCCTAGGACACCTTATAACATATTAACCACTATAGGACACATGAATAGGATGTAAGTGATTCTAATGTATCATAAGGGGTTATAATGGATCTTATGTGGGCCTAAGACCCATTATAACCACTTAGGACACATTAGGCACAATTAGAACACATTAGAACCCATTAATACCCCTTATAACACATTAAAGGATGCATGCCATACTAGGATACATGTATGTGTACAAGTAAATGGTAACTAGTCTAAATAGGTTGTACGAGGTCCTATAATACATTAATATTTCATGTAACCCCTACTAACCCCTTAGGACCACTTACCATAGATCTTATGGTTCACAAATGGCCTAAAGAGGTCATAAGGGACCCTAGGACCCAGTACCATACACTTATGTATCTTCTAAGGGGTCATAAGGGGTCCTAGAACATAATAATATGTTCTATAATCCGTTAAGACCCCTTACACCCCATTAAGAATTCTTACCATAAATTATTGTATGGTAAGAGGTCCTAAGGGGTCTTAAGTGGTCCTACAATACATTAATGCATCTCAAGACCCCTTGTGACCCTTTAATACTGTATATCATACACTAATACATGGTAAGTAGTCTTAATGGGTCGTAAAAGGGTCTTAAGGGGTTGTATGAATTATTAATTGGTTTTACAAACCCTTATGACCCCATTAAACCCTTTACCATACATGTTAAGGTGTCCTAATACCCCTAAGACCCCTTACCATGTACTAATATATGGTAAGGGGTCTTACAATGTCATAAGGGGATATAGAACAAATGAATGTGTCCTAAGACACCTTATGACATATTAGAACCACTTGCCCTAAATTCTAGGGTTCTTATGAGTTGTTAAGGAGTCCTAAGACCACTTGTAACTCTTAGGACCCCTTACCATATCGTATTGTATGGAAATGGGTCCTAAGGTGTTGTAAGGGGTCTTAATGGTTTTTAAGACACATGTTATTGTGTTATAAGACCCCTTATAATCCATTTTAATACACTAATTCATGGTAAGAGGTCATATGAGGTCTTATGACACATTAATGTGTCCTAGAATACCTTAAGACCCCTTACCATACATTAGTGTATGGTAAGGGGTCCTAAGATACCCTATGACCCCTTTGGACTTTTTGGTTCTCAAAATTGTTGGTTGAATTTCTATGAGCCTTTCTTTCTTGATGCTAGGATTCTTAACAAAATCTTGGCCAACTTTAGAGACTACAACCTAATAATGAAATCTCCACACTTTAGGATCAAAAGACCTAGGTAGGTGTACCTTTTATCTCAATTCTTCAGATTAGTTTAAGGTTAGCTTCTCTATAATTTATAGTTGATGCTCTTGAGTTGGCAAGTATCTTCTCAAGCAGAAATCAAAATTATAAGGTTGAATTCTTTTGGAATACTTTTAAATGATGATTGATAATATGGATGAGAAAAGATGAATGCTATGCAGATGATTGAGGTAAATAACCACACTGACATGCAATTGTATATCAAATCAAATGAATCAATGAGCTAGTCTCTTTATCCAAATTGGGCAAATGGAGTCAACCTTGCATGTACTTATCATCAGACTCTTTTGGAGACGATTGACCACACCATCAACTACTGGATGAAGGAATTAGTTGAACATGAAACACTAGTCACAATGAATTTAACCCCAACTAAAGGAGACCAATTAGATAGATACCACAATACAGTGTAAATATATCTAATGATCAAGAGTATTGATGAAGTTTGATCTATCTAAGTACTTAGTTTTGGATCCAAGAGGACAATATATTATATAAGTGTTGAAAAACCAAAATCCCAAATTGAGCTAGATACAATATATTTTATTGTTTCAAAGAAAAGAAACATAATTGAGTCATGTTCAAGTTGCATTACCTAATCATATTACAATAAATATCAATCGTGTATCTCATAACTTGTATTATATATTCACTATATCTCTGTATCTACTATGAATGATCTTGGTATCCTTTATAAAATTCAAAGGATGCATATAAGCTTTAGATCATAATGACACTTCCTAACTAAAACCTAAAATGAAACTAAACACAATTACTTACAATGCAAAGATAATTAATCCCCAAAATTTTGGTTATCATCATTGTCTTCTCTAATAGTCACGTTCCTTGGTTTGGAAATGAAACTTTAATCTCCTTTCATTTGGACGATTCTCTTATATTCTTGATAGAAATTTTAAATCTTTTAATAATATACTTCTTTTGTATTTATGTTCATTTTTGCAATCTTAGGGAGAATCAAATATTTACCTTGCAATATTAAGATTTCACATTTTTGTAAGGGTTTTTGTACATGCCTTCTGATTTGGAGAGATTGGGTTTGTTTTAGAAGAAGACATTAAAACATTATATTTGAAATTTAATCACAAAAGCAAGATATATATTAGTGAATATTGAAGGAATAACTCCTTATCTTAATCGGATAACCATTTCAAATATTTTTCTCTATTGAAAGTACATTATCTAAATATTCATAAAAATATATGTAGGTAATTGCAGTATTCATAGTTAAGGCCTCCAAGTGTATGATTTAAATATACAAGAACTTAATATTTTTAACTACGTGTTATTCCTTTTATAAAATAAATATACCAACAAAGTAAATTCATGATAAAGGCCAAATAAATGAATACAATTTAAAATACTTTACTCCCATACTTACCCTTTTGCTTCTTCGAATGGCCAATAAAACTTACTTTGTCATAGTGCGATATATCACATTTTCGCAAACCTTCAACAACTTGCTCTCCGATCTCACAAAAGAAGGGTTATGGTTTCAAAGTTTCTAAAATTATGTGTTCCATGACAAGATTGGCCACCCTTAAAAATCACGCACTTTACTTGGAAAAAGTCTCATCGCTCTTCAATATATAATCTCCTTATTTTCTCTTAGTGTGTGATTATTTCTGTGGGGGAAGATACTCATAGGATTTTGTTAAGTCACCTTTCAATCGTGCACTTGCATGGAAGCATGATTAACATGAAGAAAATATAATCTATTATTTTTTAGAAGATGGCATAATTTGAGACTGATCCCTATGAACTTGGTAACACATTGTAGGTTCCAAAAAGGTCTATGTGAAGACATCATTTTGAAACCTCCCCCATTCTCCACTGATCGCTTTCAAACTCATTGCTCATGTAACTCTTCAATTACAATCCTATCACCATTGTTCTGGCCTACAACATGAGTATGTGGTAAGGCTTCCATGGGAAGATCAATAGTTGATAAAAGATTTCAATTAGATATTGTAGGCACACTGCCATATCCATTGTATTTTGCAATGCTCTTTGTGACTTTTCTAAATAAATCTCCATGGTATCCTTATGGACAACACAATCAGTGGATTCTAAGACATGGTGCTTACATCTTCCAAAATAAAAGAATTCCCCAAGATAATGACAAGGTGAGCTCTCCAAAAATAACATGTGTACAAAAAGGAACTTAAAGCTTTCCCAAAGATCCAAAGATGTTCTCTGGTGCCCACTATATTTTAGTTCATAATGATAATCCTATATATCGTGCAAGATCATGTGGAAGCCTTTCACAAGAGCCTTTAGAAAGCTTGGGATGAATTAATGTGTGCCAACATTATCCTTTTATTCATCGAGACTTAGGAAAGGTTAAAACAAAAATGATGCTTGGTAATCTTATTGAAAAGGTTGTATATGGGAATGAAATATTCTCTATCTTGCAAGGTCATTATCTCCAGGCTTTTGAAATAGAGATGCCTTTCATTTAGGGCCCGTTTGTTTATTGGCATAGGAATAGAAAATTAGAATGTAAAATTAGAATAGGAATGGAAATGTGGAATGGAAATGGAAAAAAGCAATCTCATTCTTGTTTGGTTAAGCTGGGATTTGATTGAGAATATGTTACTCTCTTGTTTGGTTGTACAAAAATGGAATAGGTATAAGGTGAAGTTTTGTATTTTTAAAAATATATATAATAAAAAAATATTTAAAAAAAAAAAACATTAATTTTTCAAAAAAAAATTTAAAAAATTGAAAAAAAAATTTAATTAAAAAAAATTTAAAAAATCAGATTGGGAATAGGAATGGCCCATTCCAATAAGAAGTATTTTTTGGAATGGACATATGCTCATTTTAGGGGCAAAATTGGAATATGTTTGCCTATTCCCTATTCCGATTTGGGGTACCAAAAAGAGAAAACATTTCCTATTCCTATTCCAGCAAACAAATGAGCCCTTATTCTCAACACTTGGATTTATTAGTCCTTGCTGCCTATAGGCAGGGAAGTAGAGACTAATGTTTTCACCACACTCTTTAATTAATTGCAACCTCGAAAATTGGTTAAAATGTTATAACAATTCCATTAAAATCACCTTAGCAACTACATTTCTATTTTCTTCTCTTTTTCCGTTGATTTTCCCTTTATTTCTATTGGCTACGAGCAATTTTCCTTGTAGTCTTTTTTGTTCCTGTGCCTAAAAAATTAAAATGTAGATGGCATGCATTCCAACTGTTAACTGCCACAATGTGTAGCACATGTGTCATTCACGTACCCTGATATTTTTGTGCCTCCTTTTCCCGTGGCTTTTCCACGTTTTCTTAGAATATGTTTAGTATTGGGGTTCCTTTATTATGGCTTAACCACTACAGAAATTTCCTTTAGCTCTAGCGCATTGACTTATCTATATTAGCACTGTTTCTAGTATATTACATTGTGGTCTACATCTCAGCTCATTCTCAGATTCAGAGGTATATTACTTGATCCTCATTCATTATTATACATAATGTTTAGGGTTCCTCTGAGTATTTTAGCATTTCTAATGATCGTGCCTTCTAAGAATAATAATGATTAAGGCACACCTGAATTGTATTTGATTTTATATTCCTCTAGCTTGTGGAAAATGCCCTCTTTTGTTTGATTTACTTGTTTTTCCAAGGAAAATCTTGAACCCTAAAAAATTCCCTATTTTCCACTTTCTCCTATATCGCTAACCCAGCAGTTGATGACCTTGTGCATGACGTTCCCCCTATTCAAATTCTCTTTTGTAGACATGAGAGTATGATTTGATGGTCAAAACTACTCGTGGGAAGATGCATCGGAAGAAAAACCCCATGCTCTATGTCCAACCACTGTTATATTTATTTTTTTTGTATGTTTTCAAATTATTCAACCTTGGTGATTTCATCAGATCACAAAATTATCTTTTTTGGAGTAGAATGTTGTCTTAATAATACCACAAGTAGATTTTCCCTTCTGGGGCGAAAAGCTCAAAGAATTTCTTAGAAAGGAAGATAATGCTCCATTTTGCTGGTTTCTACTCTAGAATGGATTAGATTTTTCAAGAAATCAACTTGAAAACCAATACTATGGCGATGTAGCAGTAATTAAACCAAATTAGGGAGATTTCGGTATGATTCTTTTATTATACTCTTAATATTGATGATGGGTTGGTTAATTTTATGCACATCCTACGAGAAACACAATATTCCCAATTACTAGATAGAGTCTTGGAGACACCCCCTGTACACTCAAATGTTCCTTTTATTTAGAAACTTTTTTGTTGCTGCCATATTTCTTTGTTCACGAATCTTGTGCAATTTTCAGAGATTGAATTCTCTTTTTTCCTCTTTACAATTATGTTTTGAATGCTTTTACTAATCTCATTGGAATATTTAATCAATTTATTATTTTAGCATTATTTAAGTTGGGATTACCTTTCTAAAAGTAGTCCATGCAATTTTGATTGTAAGAGCTCTTAGTGGCCTAGCTTTTCTAGAATTGTAAAACAATTATGTCAAGCAGGAGCAAAACAATAATGAGCTTCTAGAGGATATGTGAAAGTCACCTCTTTCCTCTACCGCTTCCTAAAAAAACCTCCATTTATACAAGAACAACTAAAAAAGAAAATCCTAGTGAGTATTGACAATTCTACTACTCGAGAAGGTATTAGGAAAATGAAGTCCAATGTATACTAGTAGCAACATATTAAAACTCCAATTAATAGACTAAACAAATGCCCTAAATGGATATTTATAGTTTTTGGAAAGGGATGAAATCAAAGGGCACACTAGCTAATGCACACAAAGCTCATCTTATCAAGTAAATCATTGAAATGCAAGATCTTGCATTTCAAAAATAGATTATGGAAATCTAATAAAATTAATTAAATTATTATTGTGGGAACCATTTGAGAAGAAATCCTAGTGCTAGTAAATAAATACAAAAGAAAGCACCCAGATGAGCATCATTAGAAAATCAACTGAATAACCACTAGGAAATTATTTTCGCAAGCCTAGATGGAACACAATCAAAGAATCTCCAAAAACAAGAAGTGACAAATAAGCATTGAAGACAATAGCAAAATTTTAACACCTATCTATTAGCATAACTATTGATGAAATTCCTTTGAGGGTGTATCCTAAGAATTGGAGAGGATGTAGCATGATTAAAACATTGCATTTATGACTATGTTTGTCATTGATGACAACATAGTATGGTTTCTATAAAGATTGGCAAAGTAGCAGATAGAGATCATGGTCATACTATTGGAAACAATTGATTAATTGTGTATTGTCTTTGATGTTACATAAAATTTTATATCATTGTTAATCAATGTATGCTGAGCTCATTTAGGCGATGAATATAGTTTCCTTTATTTGCCGAGAAATTCAGAGTTTGCCAAGTTCAGAAGACAGTGTCTACCGAGTTCACTCGGGCAACAAAGAGAAATTTGCAAAAGTTGAGAGCTAACCGAGCTCACTCAGTTAATGAAGGAAATTAGAATGGAATGAGTGTTAACAGAGCTCACTTGGTTATCAAAGGAACTTTGTGAATATGTAGTGTTAACCAAGTTCACTTGGTTAACACAGAAAAATTGCTTTGAGTTAGTATCTACCAAGCAGGGTCGACTAATGAAGGATTTTCTTGTTTTGGCATATTGAGTTCATTTAATTTGTTAGTTGGTTCTAGCAAACTAAGGAGATGAATATTAAGTATTCTAAGTTGTATTCAAGTTGACTTGACATTGTGTAAGATATAAATATAAGGTCAAGTTGTCGATTGAATGTGTGAACATAATAGAAGATTTGAAGATGTTTAGAGGAAGCGAATTGGAAGGATAAGAAGAATATCCTTGTTGAGCTGCAAAGATACATTTGATCAGAAGGATTCAAGTATACAAGCCAAAATTGAGATCTATAATCAGCAATTTCATTGCATGAAAAATTAGGCCATCTCATTGTTACTTTCTAACCTTTGTAGCATTGATCTAAATCTCTTAACTGAGTTGGCTTAACAACTATTTATATATCCTCTAACAAGGTGAAATTTTGAGATTGAATTGTCTAAATACCTCTAACAAGGCCACTCCTAATAGGGTGATTAAATCCTCTAATAGGGTCACACCTAACAATGTGCTTTGTAACCTTTAATTGGGTTGGCTCCTAATAGGGCTCACTTTAGAAGAGTGAAAATCAGTTACTACTTGCAATTGGTAGTTTTTCCCAAATTGGATTTTCACATTAAATCTTAATGTCAATTGTGTTCAAGCTATTTCCTTTATGTGTTTTCAACTAAGTTAAATTAAGATTAATCTTAAATAATATCTTAATATTTTCATGTTAAGCAGTCACTGAGTTATTTCAATATCTCTCGAGTTACAACATTTGCTAGTGTAAACTGAGTGCATGTGTGTTTGTGGAGTTAGAACAGAATATAGTTTAATCATAGTTTAATTTTTATTGACATCTAAGGGATGTGGGATTTATTTTTATAGTAACTGATTCACCCCTCCACTCTTAGTTACTCCTCTTATATTTCCAACACATACGGATATAGGTTTGGTGTCTACACTATGTCTTGATGACAAGGCTAAGTGTGCATCAAGTAAGTCAAAGATGTACATAAGATATGGTTAATTTATAAAAAGAATTATAGAGATAGTACACCTAATAAGTAGTTCCTAATGATTGGATTGTATCACCTAAAAGAGATAGAATTGGTATATGAGAAGTTATACAATGACAAAGGATAGTTTGATGATGAAATTAGTGAATGTGCAAGGTCTAGAATCACACATGTAAGAAGTTGTAAGATTATGAGCCTCAAGGCTTACTCAAGGAATTATTTTGAGGAGATGGTATAAAGGAAAGATATTTTCCTTGTTTGAGAAAGTGTGCAAGTGTGAATTGTAATTAGAGAAGTGCAAACAAGAGTAGAGTATTTGGTAAATGTGAGTAAGAGATCCAAGGGATTATTGGATGAAAATTTAGTGATCTAGTAGTGAGATCAGAATGAGCAACAGTCTAGTTGACAAGGCAAAGGAAGAAGAAGTTCAAGTAAAATTCATTTATGCTATTCTGGAAGGAATAATAAAGAGATCATTTGGACAGTGGGTTCATTAGTCTTGCCCCTTAAGATGTTTGGACAGTGGGTCCATCTACCTTCTACAACTCCTAACAAGGTTGGCATAACTCCTAATAGGCTTGGAATCTCCTAACAGGGATTCAAAGTCTCCTAATAGGGACTAATATGTATAGAATATTTTTATTGACTCTTAACAGGGTCCATCCTCTAACAAGGAATTTTTATATTAGTACATCATTTTGTGGGTACCATCCCCACTGAGGTTTTCCCTCTGATCAAGGGTTTCACTAGTTAACATATCTAGCATTATTGTGTATGAGTATCTTTTTATGGTTGTTGATTACATTGCTCATATGGTTAAGGACTAATAAGGTTGATAATTGATTTAATAGTTATATAACAGATTCACCCCTCCTCTTAGTTATATTGGTGGACTTTATATTCTAACAATTGGTATTAGAGTATCAGGTCCTTGAAGAGAAAGTTAAACAACTTTGGGAGATCAATGGCAAGTCACTTTACAAAATAAATTCCAAAGTTAGATAGAGGAAATTTTGACACCCAAAAGATAGAGCTTCTTGGTGAGTTATCAGAATTGTGTAAAGAGTAGAGCATCAAGTTTCCTAATACAAAATCTTTTTGTTGCATACAAAAGAATAGAAGCACAAGTAAATACAAATCCAAATCTGAAGAAGACAAGATCAAAGAAGGTAATGATCTACTTATGAAAAAGGATCCAGAATGTATGATTTTTGTTGTTGTTGGACATGTAAAGAGTTTGGTCATTTTTCATCAAGATGTCCTAAGAGAATTAAAAAATCTAGAACGAATTTGCTATTAGATGAGATGAAGAGTTTAAATTAAGTATGGAAAGATTCTTGTATGATAATGATGGTAATAACAATGAGCCTAAATTTTTAAGAAAGAATAATAATTGAAGAGATAGCTTTAGTAACTATTGTTGATAATGAGGAAGAAGAAAATCCTAAAATTGTTACAGAAAATGTGGATTTTTTTCTTTGAGACTAATAATGACTTGCAGAATGATGTAAAAATGGTTGAGCAAAGAGGAGAATAGAGATCTGAACCAAGAGAAGAGATAAGAGTTGAGATAACAACTCCTACACCTGACAAGAATTTGGCAAAGAATCACCTGTTAGAGTAGATTATTGGAAGGCAAGAAAAAGGAGTAATGGCAAGAAATAGAGTGAATGAGGAATTATGTATGATTTCTCAAGTAGAACCTAAGAGTGGAGATGAGGCATGCAAAGACAATCATTGGATTCAAGCAATGAAGGATAAACATGATCAGATTGTGAAGAATGAGACATGGGAATTAGTTCGTAGGCCTAAAGACAAGAATGTTATAGGAACTAAATGGGTATTCAGAAACAAGATGAATGAACAAGGTAAAGTTGTGAGAAACAAAGCGAGATTGGTATGTAAAGGATATTCATAGTAAGAAGGAATAGATTATAAAGAGACATATGCCCTTATAGCCAAAATGGAAGCAATGAGAATGTTTTTGGCTTATGTAGCAAGAGGTTCAAAGTGTATCAAATGGATGTTAAATCAACCTTTCTCAATGGAAAACTTGAAGAAGAGGTATACATTGAGTAGCCTGAAGGATTTCCTTTGATAGAAGACAAGGATATAGTATGCAAATTGAAGAAATCTCTATATTGTCTAAAATAAACACCTAGAACCTGGTATACAAGATTGAACAAGTACTTGGCAAAGATTGGATTTGCTAAAGATATGACATATAGTAACTTATATTTGAAAGAAATTGAGAATGGTTTTTTGATTATTGTGATATAAATTTTGGAGGTAATGATGAGGCAACTCATAAGTTTTCTAAAGAAATGAAGAATAAATTTGAGGTCAGTGTGATTGGAGAAATATTTTTTTTCCTAGCTTTAAAAATTGTGCAAAACAATGATGGTATCTTCATTTCAGAAGCTAAGTATTTGAAAGACTTTTTTAAAAGATTTGGCTTGGACAGTTGTAAGCCTGTTGGTACACCAATGGTAACTGGTCACAAGTTATCTTAAAAATATGAGACACCTACAGTTGAGGAGAAGAAATATAGATCAATGAGTGGAGGTTTGCAATATCTGACTCACACCAAAGCAGATATAGAAAATGTAGTTGATATTGTAGCTAGATTTCAAACTGGTCATAAGGAGTATCATTAGGCAGTAGTAAAAAGAATATTCAGATATTTGAATGGAACATTTGATTATGTGATATGGTATGGTAGATCAAGTGATTTCACTTTATGTGTTTATATTGATGTGTATTGGGTATGCAGTATGGATGATAGAAAGAGCACCAGTGGTGGAACATTTTATCTTGAAGGAAGATTGGTTTCTTGGATGACTAAGAAACAAGGTTGTATTTCAAAGAGTATAGCTGAAGTAGACTATGTGACAACAACAAATGATTGTAATAAAATTATGTGGATGAAGCAAATGTTGAAGGACATTGGGATAGAACTTTTAGAACTCATTGTTATACATTGTGAAAACACAAATAGATTGAGTATGTCTAAGAATCTTGTATTGCATTCTAAGACTAAGAATATATCTATTAAGTATCATGTTTTGAGAGAGAAAGTTCTAGTAAAAGAGATCAAATTGGAGTATATCACGCCAAAAGATTAGATTATAGATATCTTTACAAAGCCCTTTCCTAAAAATAAATTTAAGTAGTTGAGACGTATGCTTGGGATTATGCCCCTACCTACTTCTGAGTAGATGATGTAGTAATTACATCAGTCTAGTGGTACAAAGAACTATTGTTTGTCTGGATTGAATGTTGATGCTTCTTGTATGGGGGAGTATTTGAGATGAGAAAAGTCATGTAGGACTCTTGGTAATTGGTCTTGAATAGTGTCTTTGGACACTTGAGCTGGTTGAAGACTTGGAGAAGATGATTGACATAATGATGCCTTTGTCATTGATGTCAATAGGAGAGATAAGTGTGCATGAAAAGCATCTCCTAAGTATGAATGGGGGAGAATATAAATGTGCATGGAAAAGCATCTCCGAAGTATATATGGGAGAGAAGATCCTCTAATGAAGGAGAGATTGATGTATGGAGGAGAAGCTGAGAGTTGTTTCGTGTGTGAACAACTGATGCAAGTTGTTTAGTGTGAACAGTTATTGTCAATCCTAAAGAAAGAGATGCAAAATAGAGTCTAGTGTTGCAAAAGATTTTATATTTGGTTAATGAAGAGGATTTGAAAAGAAGAGAACAACAACACTTGCAATAGGGTGTTGTTTCGGTATTATTAGAACTTAGATACTTTTCGTCTATGTTGTCATCAATGCCAAGGGGGGAGATTGTTAGCATGAATGTTGATGATATTCCTTTGGGGGAGTATCCTAAGCATTGAGGAACATGTAGCATGATTGACATGTTGCATTCATGACTATGGTTGTCATTGATGACAACATGGTATGGTTTCTGTAAAGACTGATAGAGTTGCAAACACATACCATGGTCGTATAGATAGAGGTTTGATGTTTAGGTGAAGCACAGTTAAAGATATGTTCTACACTATTTCTTGATAAAGAGGTTAAGTGTGCATCAGGTAAGTTGAAGACGTACACATAAGTTATGGTTGATTTATAGAAAGCAATAAAAATATATAGTACATGATAAGAAGATTCTGATGATTGGATTGTATCTCCTAATAGAGATAAAATCAGGATATGCGAAGTTATACAATGATAGAGGATAATTTGATGATGATGTCAGTGAGTGTGAAAGGTCTAGAGTCACATGTGTAAGAAGTTGTAAGACTATGAGTTGACAATGTTATGTAATTGAGAAATAATTGATTATCTTAATGTGGTACTATTCTGATTAATTGGGAAATCCTTAAGGTTGAGTCAAGGAATTTTTTTGAGGACATGGTATAAAGGAAAGATATTTTCCTTGTTTAAGAAAATGTACAAGTGTGAATTTCAATTGGAGAAGTACGAACAAGAATAGATTATTTGGTAAATGTGAGTAAGCGATCCAAGAGATTATTGGATGCAAAGTTAGTGATCTGGTAATGAGATCAAAAGAAACAACATTCTAGTTGACATGATAGAGGAAGAGGAAGTTAAAGCATAGTTTATTTCTATGATTTTGCAAGGAATAATACAAAGATCATTTAGAAAGTGGGTTCATTGGTCTTGCCCCTGAAGCTATTTGGAGAGTGGGTCCATCTGTCTTCTATAACTCCCAACAGGGTTGGTACAACTCCTAACAAGATTGACACAACTCCTAACAAGTTTGGAATCTCCTACCAGGGATTCAAAGTCTCCTAACATGGACTGATATGTACTGAATGTTTTTATTGGCTCTTAACAAGGTCCATTCTCTAAAAAGGAATATTTATATTAGTACATCATTTTTAAGGTACCATCCCACCGAGGTTTTCCCTAGTTAAAATATATGGTTTTATTATGTATGAGTATCTTGTTATGGTTGATGATTTCATTGCTCATATGGTTAAGGATTACTAAGGTTGATAATTTCTATCATAGTTATATTACTAATTCACCTCTCTCCTAGTTATATTGTTGTATTTAATATTCTAACACTAGATCATTTACAAATTAATTCATAGCTAATCTAAAAAAAATAACTCAATTGCAACTTCACCAATAAAAATATGGAAACAAATAATAAATACCATGACACAATATTTTTGGACAATCATCCTTGGAAAAACCCCTAAGGGGAAACTAGTTCTACAGATGAGGAATTATATTAAAATTCAGCAAATCAAGAGATACATAAACTGCTTGCCTCTTACTGGAAGAACTCTGACAACCTACTAATTTCTCCCATTGATATTCATCTATTTCTATCCCCAGCATTATCACTACACCCTTGCTAACACTACACATGCTTCTTAAACTTGTGTTCCCCCAATTTCCCATGACCCCCTTTTATACTACTCCTATTGGAAAACCAATGGCCAAGATTGATTCTCAATAAATGACTGAGATTAAAATCAACTTAACAACCACTAAAAAAATATGTTACAAGGTGTCCCTAAACAAGCCAAATAATTAAACAAATATTTCTTTTCACACTAACCAAAGTACTTAGGAAAAACAAATGTTTTCTAATTATTGCAAATGGATGAGAAAATTTCAAGCTACCCAACTACCACAACAATGCTTTGATTGATAGTGCCTAAAATAATTCAATCCCTCATTGAAAATGACATGCCCAAGAGTGATCGAATCCCTTTCTCTTTTTCTTTAAAACACATGCGCAAGGAAATGGTGCACTAAAGATGTTGTCACCATGAAACAAAGACATAGGAATTTCCTTAGAGGCAACACCAAATGTGTTGTACTCCATATTCACTTTACTTGTATTAAAGTTTTGCCAACTTGTCACATTTAAATGCCTTGTCAGCTCCCCAAGATGATATTGCTCCATATATTAAAAGTCTACTAAAATGGTGTATCTCCTACTTGAAACTTTCACTAGGATGATGGTCTAATATGCCCTCAACAAAAATAGTGCCAATGCAAGACATATGCCAGCATTGAATTACATTACTTGGCACACTTTTTCAGTGTTCTCCCATTATGTAGTTTGACCACTCCCTCTTATTTTCACCTACTCTAAATTTCATTCAATGTGGACCATTGTAGCATCTAATTAACATACTAGTTTACCACATCACTTTATTAAAACACTTCAAGAAATTAAGGTGTTTCATGTTCCTTATTCCAATTCAACTTAGACAAGTCAGGTCGAAAGTGGATGCGACAAATTTTATTTTGTGTTCAATCAATTTACCTGCAAAATAAATTAGTAAACATATAAGAGGCCAAATAATTAAACAGATTTTTTTTTACGCTAACCAAAGTACCTAGGAAAAACAAATATTTTCTAATTATTGCAAATGGATGAACAAATTTCAAGCTACCCAACTACCACAACAATGCTTTGATCGACAATGCCTAAAATAATTCAATCCTCATTGAAAATGACATGCCCAAGAGTGATTGAATCCCTCCCTCTCTTTTTTAAAACACATGCACAACGAAATGGCACATTAAAGATATTGTCACCATGAAACAAAGGCATTGAAATTTTCTTAGAGGCAACACCAAATGTGTTGTGCTCCATGTTCACTTTGTTTGTATTAAAGTTCTACCAACTTGTCACATTTAAATGCCTTGTCAGCTCCCCAAGATGATATTGCTCCATATATTACAAGTCTCCTAAAATGGTGTATCTGCTACTTGAAACTTTTATTGGGATGATGGTCTAATATGCCCTCAACAAGAATAGTGCCAATGCAAGACATATCCCAGCATTAAATTAGATTACTTGGCACATTTTGTCAGTGTTCTCCCATTATGTAGTTTGACTGCTCTCTCTTATTTTTACCTACTCTAAATTTCATTCAATTTGGATCATTGTAGCATCCAATTAACTTACTAATTTACCACATCACTTTATTAAAACACTTCATTAAATTAATGTGTTTGATGTGTCTTATTCTGATTCAACTTAGACAAGTCAAGTTGAAAGTGGACCCAACAAATGTTATTTTGTGTTCAATCAATTTTCCTACAAAATAAATTAGTAAATATCTAATTTGTTCACACCTTTTGACTCTAATCAAATTTGGATGCCATTTGATCATTTCTAAACCTTAATTTCAATGAAGATACTAGAACTAGATTTAATGGAGGTAGTTTCTTGAGTAGCTTTAAAACCTGACCAAAATAGATAACTAGGCCCTTCCCCTTACATAAATTATCTCGGATCCATAACCCTTTTCAAATTTTAGTTCATGAGGAATCTTGGATAAAAAGATATTAACCTACAAAATGGCCCACTTAAGTTTGTCATGCATTGAACATTTTGGTCAGTAATAAATTGCATACAAATTTAACTTCAAAAAGTAAGAAAATGATCACTTCAGAATTTGAGACTTTGGGCATTAGTTATACCTAACATGATGAATATGTGGGTAAAATTTTGGGTCATGATGAATAATTGGGCACAATTGGCAAGTTGGCAAATTGGATACTTCAGAATTGGACATCTTCATGAAACAAATATTTTCTCAAATGGAAAGGCTTTAGAAAAGTGTACAAATGGATTCATCAGGACTTGCAAGTTGGTGTAGTTTAATTATTTAAAGTATTAAATGTAGGGTTAAGATTAGTTTAGGCATATCTATTATGGTTTCTAATAAATAGAATCATGAACATGGTTTCTAATAATTGTGTATATCTGATCTATGTCAAAACATTAGAAATTGTAGTTGGAATTGCATTTGAAAACTAATCAAATGGATTTTTCGAGGGCTGAAAAATTGACATATGATGTCTTTGACCCCTAAAATGCAATAGTGAAATAATTTTTCCATTTGGATCAAATGGGTCAAAGCTATTCATTATCAAATGTGGCTACCTAGAAAAGTGCATAAGACATGACTACAAGATAAATCTAAATACCTGACTTCAAGGGATTCAAAAACCTATCAAATCCTATCATAATGACTTGAAATAGGAAGCATAGGTTGTCTAATATTCATAGAAAACATCCCCAAAGTAGTAGGTCATGAAACATAATAGGATACAAGTTATTCAAGTGTAAAGGATGCCCGTTGCAACAATTTGACGCTTAGGCAAAAATTGCAGATTTCCCAAGTGTCAAAACAACATCTCACTAAATGACTCAAAATCATGAATTAAGGATTAGAGATGTGTGTATAGATTGAAATTAACATGTGGAACACTTGAAAAACATGGTAGGCCTTAAAACACTAGTCGAGCACATATGCACTAAAAGATTACATAGGGGTTTTTTTTGCTAAATCTTTACAAGGTACTCCAAAATCCTTTCAAATTTTGAGAGTACCACCACCTTCCAAAAGTAGCCCTTAGTTGAAGTGAGCATTTAAGAAAGTAGGACTTGTACAAAATCTCCTTAAGTGGCATCACCCTAACAAGCGTATTGCATTTCTTGACAATTAGCTTATGTATGTTTAATTTCAAAATTGGGCTTTCCATAAAAATCCTAGTCTTGATTGTGTCAGTGTTCCTATTATCTCATGCTTATCTTTCTTATGGTAATTTACTATGCTCTTAATAAAAAATCTTAAGTAATGGTTGATGGTTGTTAAGTATTGGTTGATAGTTCAATTTGTTTTTTGGTGTAGTAGAACGACATATTCACTCACCTCTTAGTTATTCAAACTTTTTTTAGGGTTTTACATCATTTTTGAGATAGTAAAGGTTTAGGTTTCACTTTTTAAGTTATATTATTAGGGTATTCTATTTAGGGTTTTTATTTAATTCAGTATATTGTCAAGACTTAACATGGTATAATACTTATTTAGGTTAAAAGTTTGGGTATAATTTTTCTTAGTGTTAGGGTTAGATTTTTATTCAACTATTGAATATTTTAAATTTGATGAAGTGTTAGGTTTGTTGTTAGACCTAATTTAATGTTCAAATTTAGATATAGTGTTGCAATTTAGTCTGATGATTTGACTTAGTTTATAGTTAAGTTTGGGATTTAATTTTGTTTAATGTTCAATTAGTTTAAGGTGGTAAATTTATTTTAATCATAACCTTATGGTTCAATTTGGTTTAGTTTGAAAGTCAAGGCTCGCAATAGTTTATTGTTTAATTAGGTTTAAGGTTATGTTTCAATTTAGTTTAGTCTCAGGTTCTCAAGTTTAAGTAGGTTATTATTATGGTATGATTTTTTTTTACATTTCAACTAGGTTCATATTTTAAGCTAAATCTTGTTGAGTGAACATAGGGTTTGAGTTTTATTTTATTAAATTTTATGTCAAGTTGAGTGTAAGCATGCAAATTGGTTTATTGCTTAATTAGATCTATGTCTAATGTTTAGTTTGGCTCATTTTTTATATTTAGGAGCTTTATTCAGTGTATTTTTGGGGTTCAATTGGGTTTAATATTAAATTAAATTTAAGATTATGATTCAATTTGGTTTATTTATTTAAAATTTTGAAGGTAATGATACAATTAGGTTTAATATAAAGTCCAATACTTGATTAGATATGAAATCATAGTTAATCTTAGGGTTTGATTGGGTTGACGATTATGGTTCACTATGGTTTATTTTAGGGATAGAATTTTCTTTGATTCCAAGGGTTAGATTAAGATCTTTTCTTATCCATCAATAGTCATAGCCATGGAAAGATTGGGCTTAGCAACAATGATCAGAGAAAGGTAATGCCTCCTTAATGGTACTTCGTTCTTAGCGTATGGAAAACTATTAACAAACTTGTCAAAATTAATCTAATCATAATTATTAATAATTGAAACAATTAAGTCTACCTGTATATAAAGGAGAGAAAATTTTGAAAAAAGGAAAGAAAAGAAAATTTAACCAAATATCTATCACTTTCTACAAATTGATCGTAAAATATATAATAAAATAAAACATAATGAAGGAAAACAAAGGGGGCCACAAAATTATTGGTAAGCAAAGGAATTTATAGGCAAAATAACATTTAAAATTTTGTGAATAAAATAATATTAAAATTTGTGAGCAAAAAATTATTTCCTATTTGTAACATACTTGAGTACGTTGTATGTAAATAATAGACCTACTCAGTTTCAAAATGTTAGTAAGAATTTACAGTTTTGTAAACATATATTACAATATGTTTTTATTTTTAATAAGAAAAATTAGTATGTATTTTAGGGTCATGCTTAAACATCACACACTAAAGAAATAATTAAGCTTGGAAAAAATTGGTCAATTTTGATTATTTAACACTTTTAATCTTGAATTGAACTTAGTCTTTGATGTTTAAGCCATCTAATATTTTAACATGGTTATTTTTTTTTATTAGACATTACTATTAATTATAATTGTTTTATTAATATAAATTAACCATATTTAAAAATATCTTCATAATCTTATATTTTATTATTTATATATAAAGATCTACTTTATATTGCTTGTGATTTCATACATGGAGTTCTAAATATAAAATGCTGATCTAAAAATGGTGTTAAGTTGAGCTTCGTGAGCGCAATTGGCGCACCTCAAATTCAGAGCATCCTCTCTCTCTCTCTATATATTTATTAAGCCATTCACGAGAATTCATTAAGTCGATGAAATCAGACCTAGCTAGAAATTTCAAATAATCGTGTATTCTCTGTGGTGTGAGAAAGAGAAGAAAAATTGAAGGTGAATAGAGCAGTGGCGCAAATAGCAGATATGAGCAGATTGGCGAAGGAGGAGAAGAGAGGTTGTTAGCGCTTGCTAACGTGGGGAGAACCCTTTTTATCATGAGAACGTCCAGAAAAAAATTCCTCTCGAACGTGTAAAATACCATTGATGATTTCTTATATGGAAATACCATGATGTCATGATTAAGTTATTACAATAGGTCTTCATGATCAGAAATCTTATTTATTTCTATAGTTTTCTAAATACTGTTGCAACCTTAGACAAAAGTAAAATAAAAGTACAGTTATATGTAAGATTGCAGGAACTTTGTAAGCAACCCATCATAATTTGATTCATATATATTTTAATATATATAGGGAAGCTGAGAGTTATCAAGACTTTATTTTCTATTATAGTATACAGTTATTTGTATCAATTATTAAATTAAAGACCTGAGAACTCGTAGCTTTCATAAAATATATAAGCTAGTAAGAGTGGCATTGAGCATGCAAAAAAGAAAGAACGAAATAATAATTTGTTAATAATTTTCATATCCAATAACTTATTTCCTATGATCAAAATACAAGATATCATTTGATTAGTATTATATTTAGGTTTTAATATTTACCCCCCTCTCTCTCTATCTCTAGACCTAGTTATCTTCTTGAACTCTCTTTACATAATCTCCTTTCCTTTGGGCCCCTATTCCCATCTCCTTCTCCTTTTATACACACAAACTTCATCTAATTTTTAAAAATTTGTTGTTATTTTAAAAGTTCTTTTTTCATAGTCTTAACTTCATTATTTAATTCCACATCAAAATTTAATTATATTAATCAAATCTACATTAACCATCAAAATAAATAAATAAATTTATAAACACATATATCATAAATTTCAAAGTTCAATCCATTAAATAATAGTCTAAGCCATCTCTATAATTAACTTAAATTATTAAATTTGTTACGAGTTAGTTATAAATAGCATGATGATATTCTTGTGTGTGTGTGTGTGTGTGTGTGTACCTAATGTCTATCACCTTCTCCACCTTATATCAATATCTCTCACACATGTTGGCCCCCTCATCTCTCTAACCCCCCTATTAGTGTTTATACCGTGAACATTGCATGTTCATCCCCTTGTCTCACCCTCTCACATGTCCATGCCTATAATTATTGTCTCTTATTCTCTTAAATCCCTTGTCGTGCTATCTCTTGCCAAGATTTAACTTTCAAAGCTTGACTTTGCTTCTCTCTCTCTCTCTCTCTCTCTCTCTCTCTCTCTCTCTCTCTCTCTCTCTCTCTCTCTCTCTCTCTCTCTCTCTCTCTCTCTCTCTCTCTCTGTGCGCGCGCACATGCGTGTGTGTGTTTACCACATGTTTCATTTTCATCCCCTCATCTAACTCTCTCTCACATGTCCCATCCTATAATTACTATCACTAATTCTCTCCTCTCCATTTTAGCTTTAAAGATCTAACTTTACTTATTTACCCCCCTCCCATCTCTCTCTCTCTCTCTCTCTCTCTCTCTCTCTCTCTCTCTCTCTCTCTCTCTCTCTTTCTCTCTGTGTGTGTGTGTGTGTGTGTGTGTGTGTGTGTGTGTGTGTGTGTGTGCTTATTTCATTTCCTATTTAATTTATTTTTTCTCTTTACATCCTCTACTCAAACAATCTCCCCTTCTCCCTCATCTCCTTATTTCTTAACTCTTATTTATCTTTACCTCATATCTCACACCCTCTCCCTCATCTCATATTCTCCCTATCTCTATTAAATGTACCCCATAGTCTCTCCCCTATCAATTGTCATCATTTCTACAAATTTTTTTACTCCTAACTAATTACTATCAATAATTCTCTCCTCTGCCTTATCTCACTAGCTCTTACCCCTTATCTCTCTCTCTCTCTCTCTCTCTCTCTCTCTCTCTCTCTCTCTCTCTCTCTCTCTCTCTCTCTCACACACACACACACACACACACACACACACACACACACTAAAAATAACTAAATCTGCATACAATTAGTTTCTCAGATAATTATGAAAGATTTTTATTTCTTTGTTAATCTAATATGTTTTTATTGCATGATTGTTTTGGATTTTTTAATTCTACAATCTTATGAAGGAAGAAGTAGTGAACTTTGAATTAATTTAATCAACTCATTTTATTTTAAAATTATTTAATTTTCTTTCATAAAAATATTTAATCTTTTATTTTAAAAGTATTTCACCTGTTTCCATGAAAAAGAATAATTGTGCCCTAGTTTTACAAATAGAAATTTTTTAGATTTTTTGAGTAAGTTTTGTACAAACACCAAATTTGGTATTATTGAATAAAGATGCAAATTTTAGAATGCATTAGGAAAATGAAAGGAAAGGAATTCTTCTGAGTGAGTCTGTTGAGCATCCTAGAACAATACAAAATACATATACAATGCCAAAGAACATAACCATTAATTTTTTTTCAAAAAGATAAAAGATAAATGACTAATGACAGAAGGGGGACGAAAACACAGATATTTTTCTATTATAATTCATATAAGAGAAAAGTATGATGAAGGATTAGTCAAAGAAAGAAAAAAAACTAATTTATATATAAAAATAACAAAAATTACTTTTTTATTATTTAATATTAAAAACTTGAGTAGAAAGTGTATAAATTTTATTTTTTTAAAAACAAAAGAAAAAGAAAAAAGCTAATTGTAATAAGATCTCCATGTCTTAAACAAAAATTCGAATATAAATGAATTTTAATTAGAAAGTAATAGATTATTACAATGTTGACAAAGGCTCAAAAAAATGAAAAATATAACATACATTTTTAATGAAATAGTTCACACACCTTGACTATGCTTCCACATTTTGGAGATTGGAGAGCAATTACAACGACAACCACGAAATTAATAAAAAATAGAGAAAATTATAAGTTATTATCTTCTAAATACAAGATAGAATATTGTACTCAATGAACCCTATTACCTTTCAAAGTCCAAAATAACACTTACTCTCAAGTCCAAATTGATAACTCTCACTGTGAATGAACTACTCACCTAAAACTTTTTCTACTTTTGCACAACTTGACAAGCTATTTTTTTATTTTATTAGACCAGGATACCATTTCTACCTAATCGAAGCCTCAAACCATTTTCCTTGGCATTTTCAAACTTGTATTGATTCTACAACTTCCATCACTAGTGCTTTCTAAAATATGTAACCCTTAATAGTGGCTCTTCCTACTAAAACAACCAAAAAGAGATATTTGTATACACTTTCATTCCTCTCCTTTTATTGGATAGTTGTCTTATAGCACCAAATATAAAATTTGATTCCTTCATGAATATTTCAAGATGCCATTTGTGTTTTAAAAGACATAGTCAATGGGTGTTATTTTCATTAATGATCATAGCTTGTCACTGTTGTCTTTCTATGCTTTTACAGCTATAGTTTTCTTTTTCATTTTAGCAATGTAGAATAGCTTTAGTTATTTAATGTCTTTGACTCTAAAGGGAAATAAATAACTAATTTTTCTTTATTTCCTTTTTTTCCTCTAATTCGTAGAACATATTATATTTGAGGCATGCAGAATAGTATGGATAGTTGCTTACAAGACTGATATAATCAGAAAAGATTAGAAGAAACCTAAACAAAAGGATTAATAAAACAAAGCCTTTACCTGTGATGCCTAAGAAGTAGGTAATGAATTCATAATTGCTAAATTAATCTTTAGATGTTATGATCTTCCAACATATTAGAGTCCACACCACTGGAGGAAAAACACTAAAATATGCATACTACAATTCCATTTATTAAAGTTTGAATTGTAAATGAACTTTAATCTTTCCAAATTTGGAGTGCAAATTCAGGAACAAAAATGAATATTTTCCCAATTCAGAGACAACTGATGCCTAGAAGAGTCGAGTGGAGATGGTAAGAAAGGCGTAGAAGCTTTTCTATCACAGTTAAAGAAAGAAGCATTTAGTTATTTAAGCCAGGTTCAATACTTAGTTAATCATAGGCTCACATTTACACCCAATCCCACTTGGAAATTCATTTGAACCTCTTAATATCATATGTTCTGACAAACTGCAATAAGCACTTAACACCTTTTGGACCAGTTTACCATTTTCTCATGAGAGCTACAACCATTCGACTGAGGAAGAATGTCCTAACTCATGTCATATATATTATATTAGAAGAGAGTAAGGGAAATGATCTAAAGAAAATAAACTTTGAGACAAAATCTTACGGTGAATATGATATTTTCCATTCAGCCACATACCCATACTGCCCAACCAGACACTATTTGTCTAAACTCCAATATTTGATCGGTGAATGGAAAGTAAGTTTTGTTTAACTCATACATTACAAGTCTATACCTATTTTTACTTGTTTTAAATACAACAAAACTCTTTCTAAGTGGGAGAAAAAAATATACCAACCAGTGATTTGATAGAAAATTCTTTATCCAAGTGCATGTCAAAATCCTCAACACAGACTCTAAGCTCTAGCTACTAATTTCTGATAAGGCTTCCAATCAGATTGAATTCTATATATTTCTAGACTCAAAAAAGAAAAGAAACAGAAAGCCTTACCTAGGAACAAGAGAATTACTATCTCACAAATCAGAAACAAAATTAAACTAGCAGTTGCATGGTTTTATACATGTAACAATGATGCTGATGAAAATAATTTATTTTGTACAATGAGAAATGTTTTTCAAAAATAAGGAAATAAATAAATGTATTAATGAGAAAATAGCATGGCATATAAATGCCTATCTTATAGTTTACTTCAAAATAGAAAAAGGCTATGTAAAAAGAGTAGTCATGTGTTATTATGATATAAGAAAACATTTTAATAGTAGTGACATTAATTAAAATATGCAAAGATATAAATTACTCAAAAAGACAATCAATACAAAGACATGATGATAAAAAAAGGAGTGAAAAGGAGTGATAGTGTATGCTAAAAGGGTGCTACCACAATTAGAGACAATAAATAAAATGTGTTGGAAGTAGCAAATAAATATCACAAACAAGAAAATCCATTAAAGAAAGTTATGAACCTAAACTTTCCATCTAATAATCTAAATATTAATAAAGTTTCCAGCTATTAATCTAACTATTAATATTAATCATAATTCATCTAATTATAAGTTATAAATAATATTAATCAAATTCTAGTTATATGTGGTTACCAAGATATATCGATTAGTAGTTAGATTTTACATTGAATAAAATTAGTTTTGAACTCTTTTTTGAAATTTTATTTGATAAAATAACATATAAAATATTGTTCTTTATGAAATTTTAATTGTAAATATGCATTTATTAATTTATCTCTACATTTAATAGTTATTTAAAAACCTAGCAATGAGAAAAATATATTGTAACAATTTTATTCAAATAAAGTGAATTTCACAACAATTAATTTATTATAATTAAAAAAATATTTCATTTTCCTTCCTTACCTTTCTTTTTCATTTATCTCAATGTTAATAAAAACTTATGTAATTATTAAGATTATTTTTTTAATAAATAAACTATTTTAAAATTGACCACAAATCTCAAAAAAATAGTCCACAATTAAACACAAAGTAGTAGCCATTTTCCACTATCATTTTGAAATGTAATGATATATCCAAGTCAGTGAAGTGTTTTTTTTAAACAATCTTTTTAAAATTTTTACCATTATCCACTCACTAAACCTAATTGCTACTAAATATCTCATTCATTAGAATTTATGATATCATGCATCAATTTAAAATTTATATATCTGATCATTTATTGGCAGTAGCAATTTGTTTTTTCCATTAGCAAGGAGAAATCCTACATAAAAGCCAATCTAAAAAATCCAAGAAGGCGTACTAGAAGGCCTCAACTATGAAGAGTAATACAACTAAAATGATGCAAGTGTCAACCACATTTATGGATAGACCAAGAACTTTTAAACCAGCCCAAACAAAGATGCATATACTACCATGAAAGAGAAAATTTATTTCAGCTATTATTAAATTACATTTAGAACCAGGATGAATATATATTATATAATCGATACCCTAATTAAGAACGGAAAACATGTGTGGTTATAAAATTGAAAGTAAATATTTTTAATCTCTACAACAATAAAACTCGTATATATTTAAGTCCTAAAAGTATTGGAAAACAACTGTGTTCTCTTACGAGATAGAATTATGACATTGGCATTTACAACAAAAAGGTCACATAATACTAGAAATTGACTTGTCCATAGCAAATATGAATCTGAATAGACATTTAATGAATTTACATTCTTGATAAATGAATGCATCAATCATGATAGTAAAAAAAATGTGATATACTGAAATTTAAGCCAATGCACAATCAAAAGACTCACATATATAATAAAGGCAAGCAAAAAACTAGAGATTAATAAAAAAAATTGAGGATATTGAAAGGAAATTATAAGAAATAGAAAGGCTTAAAAATTCTTAAAATGAGGGCAAAAAAATATTAAAAAATGAAAGAGTTATAAAAAAGAATATATTTAATAAATGCAAAGCAATGGAGTTGACAATTTTCTGGCAAAAAGTTGTAAAATCCAGGAGCAAAGCGCCACATATAAGCCTATCAGCTTCAATTAGGCAAAGAGGAGATATGTTTTAAAAGTAGACATCCCACTTTTATCGATAACCACAAAGCAATAATCAGGTGGGAAAATGGTATGACAAATTTGCAAAAAGAGGGGTAAAAATTTATTAAGACAGAAAGGAATACAACAAGGAGAGCTCAACAAGGAGCTCAATTCTGAGCAACAAGATCATAAAATTCTTGCACCATCTCAAAGGACAGTTGCCTCCTATCCCTAATATTCCAACCCGGATCATGACTAGAAGCCCATTTGGCTAAACAATCAGCAGTTCTATTCCATTCATGAGGAATATACGTGAACCAAATGAACTAAAAAGAGGAAGAGAAGAAAATTATCTGCTTAACAACAGTGGCCAGCTGCCAACTAACATCCTCAAGCTCTTGCGAAGAAAGCATGTTCACCACCACCTGGGAATCAGACTCACAGATAATCTTACTCCATCCCCACAAGAATCACTATTCCATAGCATATAAAATAGCTTGAGCTTCCATGAGATTGTTAGTATAATCACCCTTATGAACTGAGAAGAAAAATTTAACATCCCCAAAACTACAACGAGCCACTCAGCCAATACCAGTAGGACCAGGATTCCCACGGGAAGAACCATCAATGTTAATTTTCAGAACTCCACAAGGAGGAGGAGTCCAGTGCCCATCCTAGTTAACCCGACCCTTCCTTTGATGGTGGAGCTTCCTAGACATAGAAGGAAACCTATGAGCTGCAGCCCCATCCTGAAGATGAAAATTGAGGCGATTATAGATAGCAAGATCAACTAGATCCATACCCCCATCAAGGTCACACTTCACAAGAATAGTTTCCTGAAGAGAATGTGATATTTTCCACCAAAGATGCAAAACACCAAGCCGAAAATCTTGGAATATGCGACAATTTCTCTCCAACCAGATATGCCAAAGCATGAAAGAGGGGCTAGCAATCCAAGCAGCATGGAGAGAAGAAGACTTGGAGCAACATGGAGAGCAGAAGACTTGGAGGCAGCACTACCCAAGCGGGACCAGAACTTAGGCAAAGAGGAAGCATGTCGACAAGAGCAACCCCAAGCGCTCCACCAAAGGTGCCAAATCTGAGTAGAATAGGAGCAATGGAAGAACAGATGGGAGACATACCCCTCTTCACTACCACACAAAACACAATAAGAGGGGCCCTGAAATCCATGTTTACAAAGATTATCCCAGGTAAGACAACGGTTGTGAGCCACTAGCCACATGAAAAAATTGCACTTGGACCAAGAAACTTTATTCCAAACTTGCTTCCACCAAGGGACCTCAGCATCCCCAAATAATTGTCTAGTTATCTCCTAATACCCAGCAGAGACATGATATTTACCAGACAAGGTACCGCCCCAAGCCAAAACATCTAGACCAAGCAAAGAAGAACACTCTCTAGAGGCCAGAATTTGAGAAAGCTCATGACGATCCATGTCTGTACCTCTAGGAGGCCAATCAGAAGAATGCTTCCATCTGTAACCAACAATAGGTCCCAATTGATAAGGAGTCTTGTAATGAGCCACTTTATCCAATCCAGCGGCAAGAAAAGAGTCACAAAGAGGCTGAAGATGAGGGTATATGGATAAAATGGAAGGGAATCCATCCCAAGCATCAGACCAAAACAAAGCCTGAGAACCTCCTTTACATATCCAGAACAGACCCCTCTTCACCAACATCGCACCTATCTTAAAATTATGCCAAACCATTGAGCCACGACCTTCAAGAGGAAGTGCAAAAACAGAGCAAGGATCAACACCATGAAAATATTTATGAGTGATAATATGAGCCCAAAGTTGATGTTTTCTAGAGCACCATCGCCAATAAAGTTTAGCAGCCAAAGCTTGACTACTCAATAGAGCAGATCGAAGACCAAGACCACCCTCCTTTTTAGGCCTACAAACAGTTGCCCAATTAACCAAGCTCCATTTAGTACTACGCAAATTACCACTCCAAAGGAATTGTCGAGAAAGAGCATCAAACTCCTTGAGAAAGTAAATAGGTGCAGCGTGAACCATGCTTCTATAAGTAGGAAGAGCTTGGATAACAGCTTGAAGAAGAGTAACCCGGGTAGCAGTAGAAAGCCATCTATGAGTCCAATGATTTAACTTATCCTGAAGCTTGGTAATCAAATTTTTCTAGATGAGATGTGGCTGCCTGGAAACAGCAATAGGAATGCCAAGATAAGTCAAAGGAAGTGATCCTATCTGAAACCGTAGGATACCAACAATCCTATGCTGAATAGAATCAGGAGTGTTAAAAAAGTAAATGGAAGATTTGTGCTCATTAACTTTCTGGCCTGAAGCTGCCAAATAAATGTCCAAAGCATGTCAAAAGGCTTCAGCTTCCTTGATCTTAGCAAGACCGGCAAGAGTAGAATCATCAACAAATTGAAGATGGGAAAGAGAAGGTAAGTCATTACCCCACTGCCAACCTTGAATAGAATTCTGGGACACCTGATGCTTAATGAATCTACCCAAGCCTTCAGCCATGATGATTAATAGATATGGGGAGAGAGGGTCACCCTGGCGGAGGCCTCTAGAAGCACCAAATAGTTGAGAAGGTTGACTATTAATAAGAACAGAAAAAGAGGTAGAAGTAACAAAACTCATAGTCCAACTCACCCAGTCAGAGATAAATCCAAAAGAAAGAAGAATACTCCTTAGGAAGCTCCATTTAACTCTATCATAGGCCTTAGCCATATCCAGCTTAACAAACATGGCTCTCTCCCTTGAACTAGCCATAGAGTGAATAGCCTCAGTAGCAATAACCACCCCATCCAAAATTTGTCTGCTAGCAACAAAACTACCTTGTTCTTCTGAGATAATAATGGGAAGCCACCTTTTCAGTCTCTCAACAATCAACTTAGTAATAACTTTGTAAACCACATTACATAAGGCAATTGGTCTAAAAAACTCCAATTGATTAGCACCCTCTCTCTTAGGAATAAGAGTCAAGAATGTAGAGTTCAAAGCTCGAAGCATCTGCTTGCTAGCATAGGATTCTTTAACCACATCCAACAAATCATGATTAATGATGTCCCAAAATTTTTGAAAGAATTCAACTGGAAAGCCATCAGGACCAGGAGCCTCCCCCTTAGGCATGCCAAAGACCACCTCCTCCAGCTCTTCCAAAGAGATTGGACGCATGAGATAATCATTCATTTCCTGAGTGATAAGGGAAGGAATACAGGACAAAATAATATTTTCTTCATTATCAGCAGGAGGAGAGTCCTCAGAGAAGAGGGTAGAGAAGTACCAAATAGCCTCCTAGAACAAAGCTGGCAAGGAATTTAGTTGGATACCTTGAGAATTAACCAAAGAAGAGATAGTGCTCTGATTCCGGCAAGATTGCACTATTTTATGGAAAAAGGCAGTGTTTTGATCACCTTCCTGGAGCCAATCAACTCTAGCCTTTTGCTTCCAAAAATTTTTCTCTCGAAGTTCCCATTCTTCTAGAGCTCTAGAAGCAAGGGATTCAGCCTTGCCAAGATCCTCTGAGAAACCTCGATCTCTAATCTCCCTTGTGATGACATCAAGATCTTCTTGAGCAAGCTTCTTCATAAAGTGAAGGTTCCCAAAGCATTGCCTATTCCATATCTTGAGCTGCCTTTTAACATATTGAAGCCTTTTAGAAAATGAGAACATTGCAGTACCATATGCAGGAGCACCATCTTTCCACCAACAAAAAACAAAATCATGAAGAGAGGAGTCATGAAGCCACATCAACTGGAACTTAAAAGGAGGATGCTTCGGAACATAAGCCCCTATAGCGAAAAATTTGATTGGCCAATGATTTGAACCCCTCCAATCAAGGATTTCTGAAAAAATAGTAAGGGTGCCACTAACACAGAAGCAAGAAACAAGAAATCTATCCAGACATTCTGAAATAGCAGCAACACCAGTCCTGCGATTATTCTAGGTATAGAGACCATTAGAAGGCTTAACATCAGAGAGATGCAAAAGAGATATGTGTTGCCGAAGAAGAGAAGAAGAAGGTCCCAATCTAGCCAAACCACCATGCTTCTCCTCCAGACTTAAAACTGAATTGAAGTCCCCTGCTAACACCCAAGGATGATAAGGATGACAATTTGTAACATATTGAATATGTTCCCAAAGTTCCTCCTTTCCCACAAGATCAACAGGTGCATACACATTAGTAACCATGATTACCTCTCCTGAGTCTAGAGCAGAAGCTACCATAGAGAGAGCTGAGCGAGAAGACATCCAGCCAAGAGGAGAAATTTTTTGAGGATCCCAAAATATAGCTAAACCACCAGCACTGCCTGTTGCCCCAACACACTGGCATTGGCCACGAGACCAAATACTAGAGGCATGTTGGACCATAGACTCCACAGAGAGCTTAGTCTCTTGGATACAAAAAACATTAGGACTATGATCAACCACCAAGTTATGAATAGCCTTTTGTCTAGGGATGCTATTCAACCCCCTTACATTCCATGAGAGAATAATCATCATTGGGTAGAATTGGGAAAATGAGAATCCAAAGGCTTCACTGAACCAAACTCAATCAATATATCTCCTGTGAGTTTAATCTTCTCTTGGTCTGTTTTGCGCCCACTCCTTAGAGGGGGAGTAAAAGAAGCCCGCTTAAAGGGTCGAGGCATCAACCCCAAGGGGAGAGGAGATCCCTTGCCCTTACCTGATGGTAGCACATCCTTAACCAAGTCAGCCAAAATAACATCATTATCCTCCAACACTGCAGGAGTCACCAGAGCCTCTGTCACAGGAGCTACAGGGACCTCACAGTTCTGATATACTACAACTTGGGATGCCCCACAAGCATCATTAGGAACAGATCTCTCATCTGGGCAAACTAGATCAGAAGAGATAGGAGGAGGAATACCCTCCTCTAGAACCATACTATCCAGCACCTCAAAGCAGTTAAAACCTTAATCATATAATCTTTCTTTCAAAGGCCTCTTTTGACCACGTCCCTTAGCTCGAGGGTGAACAGGGCTAAATCCATCCTTATCCTGCATTTGAGCCTTACCCTTACCTGTAGCATCTTGCGGATTCATCCCCTTGGTAGTATTAGCCATTTGAGATTGTCCTTTCCCTGTAGTATCTGCCAAACCACCAGCATTGCCAGCTGTAGAACCATCCACTCCTTTGAAACTCGAGTTACGAGGGCACTGATGCTGTAAATGACCATACTCATGAAAAATCCAACAACAGAAAGGGAGGGATTCATAATCTAACTGCTGCACCCAAGAAGAATCCCCCAGACAAATTTCCAAAGAATCTGGTAATGGGTTATTCAAATTAAATTCAACACAAATTCTAGCATAATAAATAACCTTTTTATTGAGGGATTGATGTGCGATCACAGCCGGCTTCCCCAACAAAGCAGTAATTTGTCGAAGGATGTCTTCACGCCAAAATTCCAAGGGAAGATGAGGCAAGCGAACCCAAACTAGCACTGTTGAAGGGAGATCCTTAGTAGAATTAAAACCTGAATGCCAAGGTTTGACAAATAACCCCACATGGTTGTAGAAATAAGGGCCTCCTTCAAAAACATGATCACGGTCAGACATGCAAGAGAATACAACAAAAAAAAAACTATTCCCTGCCAACATAATCTCCATATCGCCTTCCACCTGCCATGAGCGGCGGATCCATGCCTCAAGAGCGGATATGGAAATCTGGATTCCAAGAAATTTGCCTATCAAAGCATGCTTGGTCCAATAATCAATGTCCTCCATTACAGCCGTTGGAGGAATAACTAGAACAGGGCGATCATGGCTACGCAAAAAAAAACCATTAACTTTTTTCAGCTTGGAGCTCTCCCCTGAATAAAATGCTTCAGATCGCATTGCATGCATAGTTGGAGAAGAACCATCTGTTCTCACCAACGCAGAAGAAATCCTAGGCCCTGCCATGCAAACAATAAAACCCCAATCCAAAATTGACTGTAGAAGATTTCCAAAAACACCCACACAAATTATGTCCAGTAGCTAGCAATCCAAATAGAACAGAAAAAATAGTAAAGATCAAACACCAAGAATAGGCTAGGAGAAAAACCCTAGCCCAGCCGGTAGCCAACGCTTCTCCAGATTCTCCACTTGGAGAGTAACTTGAGCTGTAGAATCGAATTTCAGTACTGTAGAAATTCAGAGCAATATTCTGGCGAAAATCTTAAATCAAAGGGAAAGAGACACACACCAGCATGGTCGGTATGCCAAATTTGAAGATAAAATAATATTTGAGATTATAAAATAGTATTTATTTTGTTTACTATTTTCTATTTCTTTTTCTATAAATTAGACAGAAATATTGTTGCATGGATTCAAGAGCCTCTTGACTAATTACCTGTTAAATACAACGCTGATTCCCACTACCAACTCATTTTAAACTAGTTCATCTAAATCAATAGACACACCTCACATCTTTTCTGAATGTTAATTTCTTTATGATGAGTATTTTATTTATTTTAACATCAACAATATATATCATAATGTTAATATTATATTATAATTCTGCTGGTTATAAGAAAGATGCAAAATACAATATTTTTAAAATATTTTTTTCTTATTTTAGCTCTCTTTTAAATAAATACTTTTCTTGTTCAATTATTTAAAATTATAATATATTTTTAATATTAGGATAAAAAAAAATTCCAATAAAAAAATATTATACAATATTATGAACGGAAAATATCACACTTCTTCTTTAATATTTTAAAAGTTCTAAATGTCTTTAATGTTATCCAAATGGCACGAGCACTCAAGTAGACGTTTTTCTTGTGATAGTTTTTATTAATAGTATTTTAAAAAGTTCTAAATGTCCTTGATGCTCTCCAAACGTCTAAATAGTTTAGTTTTCTATTCTGATCAAGAATGCAATCCAAAGTTTGAAATAATTGAATTTTTTAATTAAAAAGTGAAATAAGCGGCGTATTTGTGCTTTTAACTGCTTTTTACACGCGTATGCATTTTTTTCTGAAGGACCGTGGTTAATTTTGGACAGTAATAGCTCAGATTCGATAGTTTAGATGTTTTTAGTTAGTAGATAATTAATATAGAGAATATTTTCTCGTTAAGGAAATTTATTTTAGTCTGGTTGATAATGTGGTTTTTTAGCGGGTAATTTGTTTTATATAAGATTTATATTATTAATTTTTTAAAATAAGTCAATTGAATATAAATATTTTATATTACAATCTTGTATTCAATAAGATTTTATTTGTAATAGTTTCATACAATAGGTAATAGTTTCATAGTGTTGATGGAATTTAATATTAGATAAAGAAGTATATTTATGTTAGTAATTTTTTTAATTTGATTTAATTTGTTTTATAGAAATATACAATAAAAATTGTCTTTTATATATTATTTAAAGTTCGAAGAGGCTTCAAGAAATTTAAGAACCATTAGATATAGAGATTGTAATCGAATATGAAGCTCGGACTACATTGAGAACCAATAAACGAGATATATAGAAATTGTGCTTGATCTATTGAATGTTTATATCCAAAAGTATCATTCAAGGTGTAGGAGGAGCAACATCTAGAGTTCTTTATAGAAGAGAGGCGTGTCCTAAACCACAAGGATATTATCTCTCCTATTTGGTAGAAATTGTATGTTTCTTCTTAGGAACAAATAAAAAAAAATGTTATCTGTGACAACTACTATAAGATTAAATGATTATTCTGAAAAATTGAACACTAAATAAGAAATTTTATTATTGACTAAATCTCCGTGACAGCTACTATAAGATTAAATGATTATTCTGAAAAATTGAACACTAAAGAAGAAATTTTATTATTGACTAAATCTTATAGGTGTTGGCTCTGATGATGTTGAGAAAATCAATTTGGTCACATAGTTGCATTGTACTTGCAGCAATACTATTGCATTCACTGTAAGCAAGTGAATTAATTATTCATTTAGTTAAATGATGTACCTAAATTTAATTATTTATTAAACAAATTATGATGCAATTACTATGGTTAGTGATATCATTAGTTAAATTATAAAAATGTAAGGATAATAAATGATATTGCAAAAACAATCATATATGAATGAGAAATTAAATGGTAGTTATGAGTTAGTTAAAAAGGTAAAAGATAAATTCTTTATATATGAGAGCTAAAAATCGTTAAAGAATTTAGTGGAGTAAATAGATAGCCACCATACCTAATGGATAGAGATAGAGTGTTAAAAAAAAAATTGAAAAATGTAATGAGGTTTTGAAGAAACAACTTGTAGTAATAATTTCAAGACTGAATTTGGACTATTGCTCATCAATCAAACACCGCATTATTGTTGGTAAACAGATTTGTCACTGTGAAGTTACTTTTGAAAGTAACCCTATTCGCTCTGTGAATAGTGACAACTATGCCAACAATTGGAGAGATTGCAACCGATCACTACTAGATTAAAATCTTCCTCTATGTTTAAGAGGGGCAGATCCCTCATATGATGGGTGTATTTGATTTTTTAACATAAGTGAATTAAAACTTTGAAAGATAAAGAGAAAGCTATTGACGACGAATGCACCAAACAAATTCAAAGTTTTCTTAGATTAACCTAAACCACTCATAAGAGCAATAAAGTGCTACACTTAAAGGCTACTATTAGCACAATGTTGATTCAATAATTCATGAATATTTGCACAATACCGTGAAAACACCCATTACAAAAAGAATCAACACTTCAACATTTGATATTTGTAGAAAGAGAACCCAAAATGTATTTCCTTTTATTTTCTTGCACCAAGAACACAAAAGAAATTTCTAATTACAAGAAAAGATCTGTACACACTTTCCAAAAATTTCCTTGCTACCAAAATTCCAACATAAATGTTTTCTAATTCTAAAGTCCAAAAAAGTCCCTTTTACAAAGCAAAAAGGTCCCTTATATAGACATTGAGGTTAAGAACTACTCTTCTATGGTTAATAACTAACTCCCAAATACATGATTTAAGAAATGTTAATTAACCTTGACAATATTAAGCAAAATAACTTGAGACTCAATATTGATACAGATGTACTCTTAACTTTGTTTCAAAAAATATATTCATGAATATCCTTTGTTTCATCAACAATCCCTTTTTCTCAAAGTGTTGGAGAAGAGTCAAATCGAATATGTGATTTTGCTTCCAATTTCAACATTCCCCTTTCTATATCACTCTAAATGCCTAGTTAATGTTTATGATATTAAATGTGCTTCTTCACTTTATTAGATCTCGGAGAGAAGATCAACAAGTCATATGTCTTGATTATCCTTACTATGATCAACAGATTTATTTGAAAGTCTTGAATGCGCTTAGATGCTTGATTGGTTCTATTCTGAGAAAGGCAACATTTGCCCTGCAACTATGTTATGTTTGTACACTATATTGAAACCTCCCATTTTGACACGCATACATTCATATTCAACCATTCACATCTGTTGCAATTTCTCAAGCCCACCATGATATGTATTTCATGACAATCTAGTATTCTATCTCATCTGATTAATTGGAGATAATCAACATTCGTTGTGCATTATTTCAAGAATTTCATCCATCTTTTCTTCAAAGTCTCCATCTTGGCATGGGCCTTTGACTATGGTTTCTTCTTCATGCACCTTTACAAGGCAGGGAATCCAAAGACATACTTGGTTCTCGCATGTTGCTCGAATGGAGAAAGCAAGGCAACATCTTGCTCAGACATCTCATGCCAATTCTTATTCATTCCACTCTGCTCCAGCACAATCTATAGATCAAAGCTATCGAATGATTAATCAATCATAGTGTCTACTCAAACAAAGTTTGTTGTGCTAGATGCCTCATCCCTCTGATATGCAAGGCTCGGGCATAGGCTTAGAAAAAGTTGATGAATTTCACTTTGACATAAAACGTTCTTACATCTTTTTCAACGTTTCAATTGCCTCTAGAATATCTTCCACATGCTTCTCAATTCTAATGAGAAAAGGAGATTCTCAAATGACTTTGGTGCGTCCATCCTTATTTCGTGACCATCATGCTCATTGATTCCCATGAAATGACATATCTGGGCCATTTCATCAAATAGTTCATGGGCTTTGTATTTGCCAACTTTGAATGTTCCTATCCCCTGCACGAATAGAGTAAATGAAGGCAAATCTTGGCGGTATTTAGATACTATTTTTTAAGCTTATTCTTTTCTTAGTGTATGATGTTTAAGGATGGCCGTTATTGATTAGTCACCTTTGAACTCATGTGGAATGATTAAATTGGTTGTAAAACTCATTACCAACCTCTTCACATCTCTGCGTTGAGATAAGAATCAAGAAGGACGTCTTTTGGATGCTCATATATCTCATTCGAGGCTGAAAACTTCTATCACACATGACTTTAAACATCTAGATATACCGGAGTGTATACATGCACTATCTTTCCCTTATGAACGTTATCATACCATCGTTCCTGTCCATGTGGAGTGTCTAAGTGTGCTGGAGAGTATTATGTCGCTGACTAGACCAGTTGAGGTATTCCACCAAACAGTTCAAATATTTGCCTACGCTTCCAGATATCGCACTTACAACTACAAGCAGTATGTCAAGCAATTACCAACCAATAAAATGTCATTTCATCAAATAGATCGTATGCTTCATCATTTACTCTTCTTTGTGAGTGCTTTATAGAGAAATATTCTAATACACGAAAACCATCACAAATGTTGATTGCCAGTTATCTGCAACATATAATATCATAGATTCGAATAATGTTTGGATAATTACTTATACCTCCGAGATTCCAAAATATTTTAACAGTATCCACTGTTTGGACACATATCCATAGAGACAACCCGCAAATGCATTGAAACTATTCAATGTTTGTATTGAAACAATCTTTGACTGTGTGGAGTATCAAATTTAGTAAGAATGCTTTCCAATCTCATGAGGTCACTGCAATCATCCACAGATTGGAAGGTGCACATGGATTAGTGGTATGCTTCACCATGCTTCAAACTTATCTGTTCATTTTCTCAAGTTAGTTTCACCCTTGAAAATCTTTCATAACATTTTGTGGTGTCACGACTTCCAATCTTTGAACAATCAATTTTATTCGCTCATGTCTGATATATAATATTCCAGCTTACACCCACCTTTGAGATGATCTTCCTTTCAGTTCTTGACCTTTATCAGCTAAACAAAGAGGTTAATAACTATCGTGGAAATATGTGTTTTGAGCCTCTAACCTTAATTCTTTTGGGTAAGATGTTAAGGTTAATGATTGGGTGGAAAATACACATTTTGGAAATTTATTTCAACTCTTTTTGGATGGAGGGATTAAGATTTTTGAACCTCTAACCTTAATTCTTTTGGGTGAGAGGTTAAGGTTAATGATTGGGTGGAAAATACACATTTTGGAAATTTATTTCAACTCTTTTTAGATGGAGGGATTAAGATTTCAAACTGAAAGATGTGTTTTGGAGCCCGAACCTTAACCTCTTTTAAAGGTTACTGGCCTTCCATTAACCTTAGATAACTTGAGATTTGGGAACCAGAGTTCAGAAATTCAAAAGGCAGAATGGAACTAGGAACGAGACGAAAATATTTGAAGGGCAAAATTGCTTTAAAATTTGGGAAGAAGCAACCATTTCAATGTTGAAAATGAGATACATTCTAGGAATAACCATAGTTTAAAATGGTGAGGATTTAAAAATTCAGAGCAATTTTGATATCCAGACAACAATTATTGAATAAATTTCAGATTCCATTCGTTGCATTCAAATTGGTTCATTACGTCTGTGCATATTATTTGATTAAATTAAGCATGTCTCTGCATTTTATTTGATTGAATTATGCATGCTATTGCATGGTTTGATATTACTCTGTAAGAGTTTGGAAGCTAGGTCTTTTGATAACGTGTGTCATAGTTGAGATAAATTCTTAGATGATTACCAAAACTCTTCCAATTATTTGTTTTGGAATCTATATATGGTCTCATTCTTTTTGTTGGTTTCTATTTCATTCAAAAACAATTTATTGTTGGCTGTTAAATCAATGGGACCATGCTTAGCAAATGGAGCTTCGCTTCCTTATATTCTATCGGCCTCCATTTATGCCAATTTACCTTATTTTGGAATGGCTACTGTTATATACTCCATCTATTCAGTTTAGCTTAATACTTCCTTCTGATGCTTGCTATTCTGTGTATTTTATTAGAGAGGAGATATTTCAACAAAACCCAAACACAACAGTTGTCCTCTACCTTAAGGATTCTTACAATCCTACTTGTCCCCAATGATCTATTCACCAAAACAAACTTGTCAGTAGCGTTTGGTGCAAAATAATGAGCGAGCATGCATTTATCCCTTGCTCTTTCTCTTCCATCTGACTTAATTAAATTAGGAGAACAAACCACATACGAAATGTTTCCAACTAAAAGTATAAGAGTAGCATCTTATGAATAGTTCAGGATTGGACGTTAAATCAATTTATTTAAACACATTAACCTCTTAAATTCTAAAAATATACCCCAGTACCCGTTTGCTCTTAATAGACATTCCTCTCTTTAGTGTTGATGGGTATATCTCGGGGCAGTTATTTCTTTATCATAATGTAAGAATTCAGACTCTTTAATTTCTTTCTCAATAATGAATTTTTCAAACATCCATAGAAATTCAATACAGGCTTTGGTAGAAGCTTTGGGGAATAAACCTAGGATTAGTGGAAAAAAAACAGAGAAGATGATCACCAAGTAGCATGTCAAACAATCAATGAGAATAAACTCAATAAAAGAAAAATGGAAAGTTGAGATGGAATTTGGGAAACTTCGTAATCGCTACTTTAAAAAATAACATTTTCTTCCAAGGAAATACATCCGTAAAGACAAATATCCCTCAACAAACATTACCCAAAAAAAATGTAAAAGCATCTCATTCAAACATAGAAACACTGTTTATATAGGGCTTTCATTATCATACATCAACCCCTTATGAAATTATTATACCGTATAACTAGTGATCTAACTAATTATAATTATTAGCTAAGAGGATCTTCAGTCTCATAAGAGACCTCCAATAGTGCAACAATATTTCTGTGTAATTTATCGAAAAGGAAATAGAAAATAGCAAACAAAATAAATACTATTTTACAATTTCAAATAATATTTTATCTTCATATTTGACATACCATTTTTCCAATTTGTCTGCTTTTAAAACATATCTCTTCTTAGCCTAATTTAATTTTGTTTCTGATTTGTGAGAATTACAAAGCATATTTCCTCCTAGCCTAATTTAATTTTGTTTTTGATTTGTGAGATTGTAATTCTCTCGTTGCTAGTAAGGCCTTCTATTTCATTTTTTATGAGTCTAGAAGCATATAGAATTCAATGAGAAGCCTTATCAGAAATCAGTAGCTGGAGCTTGCAGTCTGTGTTGAGGATTTTGGCGTGCACTTGGATAAAGAATTTTCTATCAAATCACTGGTTGTATACAATATTTTTTTTTCTCCCACTTGAAAGAGTTTTGTTGTGTTTAAAACAAGTAAAAATAGGTATTGATCTGTAATGTATAAGTTGAACAAAATTTTCTTGCCATTCACCAATCAAATATTGGAGTTTAGACAATTAGTGTCTGGTTGGACGGTATGGATATGTGGCTGAATGGAAAATCTCATATTCACCGTAATATTTTGTCTCAAAGTTTATTTTCTTTAGATATTTGCCCTTATTCCCTTCTCATATAAGAGATACGACATGAGTTAAGGACATTCTTCCTCAATCAAATGGTTGTAGCCCTCATGAGAAAATGGTAAACTGGTCCTGATGGTGTGAAGTTCTTGTTGCAGTTTATCGGAACATACAATATTAAGAGGTTCAAATGAATTGCCAATAGTGGGATTGGGTGTAAATTTAATCCTATGATTAACTAAGTATCAAACCTAGCTTCTAGCTAAATGCTTCTTTCTTTAACTGTGATGGAAAAGCTTCTACGCCTTTCTTACCATCGCCACTTGACTCTTCTAGGTATCAGTTGTCTCTGAATTGGGAAAATGTTCATTTTTGTTCTTGAATTGACACTCGCAAATTGGCAAAGATAAAAGTCCATTTACAATTCAAACTTTAATAAATGGAATTGTAGTATGCATATTTTAGTGTTTTTCCTTCAGTGACGCCGACTTTGATATATTGGAAGATTGGAACATCTAAAAATTAATTTAACAATTATGAATTCATTACCTACTTCTTAGGCATCACATGTAGAGGCTTTGTTTTTTTAATGTTTTTGTTTAGGTTTCTTCTAATATTTTCTGATTACTAGCAGTAGAAAACAATAGGTTACTACTTGCTATATATACCGTCAAATGTAATATTTAAGTTGATAGGCTTATATGTGGGAGCTTGGCTCCTGGTTTTTGCTAATTTCTACCGGCAAATTGTCAGCCTCACCGGAAAGAAAAATTCCGTCAGAAGTTTCCATGTGATAAAATCTTTCCATTCTTGCCGCTTGATTTCTTTCCTACAAATTTCCCTCTTCTATTGCATCCATGTTATTTTTTCCCCTTCGGTCTTGTTTTTTCCCCTTCATTGGTAGTTTTGAGGCTTCTTATACTGTTGTAGCAATTTTTCCCTCCCAATTGCATTCACAGCAGTAGTTTTTAACTACTTTCGAAGCCGATTTTTGCAAAGCTTGAATCTGAACTAGCTCATTCATCGATTAATTTGTGGTTTGAAGATTTTAATTGCACTCCACTCTGAGGTAAGATAACTCTTTTCGTTTATGCATTCAAATTAGAAACATATCTACCTATCTGTGATAATTTTTATTGTTCGTAGTTTTTAATTTTTCATTATAAAATAAAGATAAACAGAAAAATAATATGGGATAGTGTTAGATGTTAAATTAATTATCTCAGGCTTGGTCGGCACAGACCAGCCGCCCAGCACAGACCATTTATTTTACATGTGCAACCGTCTTCCACCATCCATTCAACTATCTTTCATGAATATTCCAGCTAACTCTTGCTACAATGTAAATGGCATTTAATGTGTATTTCTCTATAAATATAATAAACTGGCCTGTGATCAGCAAAGCCCATTTTTTGGGTTTCTCCATGGCTTCTCCTCTCAATGGTTTTTTCTCTTGTTTGCTTAATTCTAATTTTCTACATGGTATTAGAGCCAAAGGGAGAGAATGCTCTGCAAGCTGTTTGAAGCATAGATTAAGAAGGTTTAAATGGTTCAATGAAGTGCTGAGATTGCTGGAGATTGTTGATAAATAACAGAAACTATTAATGTGTGGAGCAGAGAGGCAAAAGAGCGCTGAAGTGTGGAGTTGTGAAATGCTGCTGTTATTTGAGGAAGTTTTTGTGATCGTGACTGAGGACTGTTGTATCATGTTTTGCAGAGTGAGCTAAATGTGACAGTAATATGCATGTTGTTTATCAAATCAGCAAATGAAGAATGGTTTTTTAAATGGTGATCTTTAAGTCAAGTAGTGATGAATGTTGCAGTGAGCATAATACATTTATACTGGTGTGAAAAGTGGTGTAAGCTGAAGTACTCTTCAGAGAGGTTGTTGCTAGAGAGGTGCCCAATATAAAGGAGAAGACATGGCAGCTGATTGTTTGTTGAGAAAAGAAATTTTTGTGAAGTAGATTGACAAAGATGAAATTGTTGTGTGATTTATGAAAGGAGATGTTTCTGAAGAAAGAAGAAAATTTGCAGTAAGTTAAAGATCTTGCATGCTAAGTTCACTAGTAGTCACTAGAAGAAGTTCATATTGCTATTGAGATCAAAGAAGGTCATTTGGTTTGTGATGTGTGCAACATGGACGTCTATTGTGATGTTGAAATGTTTAGGCAAATGCAGAGCATTGTATGAAGATGACAGTCAGAGATTAGTAGTTTGTGGAGCAACTTTGTGCAAGTGGGAGAGCCAAAGATTGCATACATATTTCTAATGTGACAAGAAAATATCAAGGGAGTGCTATGAGAAAGAGAGAAGCCATGAAAAGAAGGAAGCTAAAGTTGAAGGTGAGAGCATATTTTGTTACTATTAATAGTGTTTTATTATGTATTTTTATTTGAAATATGTATGGAGTATTATAAATTAGTTGTAGGAGTTAGCATTCATTAGGAAATGAGATGGCATGCTAGAGTTTTTTGTTATGATGGTGCAAAGATCTGTGTGTGCTGATTGTATAGAAGTGTTGGGATTGAAGGTGAGAATTTGTTTGTCTAATTGTAAAGGATATGATGTTCTTGATAATGGTCATGTAATAAAAGTTGGTTGCATTGATATCCCCCAACCAAGTGATAAAGAATGAATTAGTGATGGTTTTTAATGGGCTATGTTAATGTATGGGGTGCATTATCGGTTGTGCCCGACACCCCAAAAGTTTTTGGTTTGACATATTGATGAACCATGTATGTGAAAAGGATTCCTATAGAACTGGCGAGTACAGCGGCTGGGTACCCATGTATCTCGATAGATGGATTCTTTTTTATATGGACTCAATAATTAGTTTGATGTAGGTACAAAAAGAGAAAGGCCCAGAGTGATGATAGTTTCCCCATAGTGATGATTCATGGTCATTAGAACCAGTGAGTGCTTGGTTTGTGGTAATCCAAAACCACTTAAGTGCTTAAAGTTTGTGGTGATCTTAAAACCACTTGTGTGATATTTGAGAAGTTTGTGGTGAATTTAAAACCACTTTGATATTGCATCGGTTATGGGTAATCCATACAAAACCTAGAGTGATTATGATGGGGAACAAGAAGAGTGAAAGCATTTGATAGTTGATTGTAAATGGGTACCTAACAAGGCTTAAGGCTAGGACCCATCATCTCTAGATTATGGAGGGATTTCTGAGAAACAAAAAATATGATAATTAATTTACGGGGGGATGTTAGATGTTAAATTAATTATCTTAGGCTTGGTTGGCACAGACCAGCCACCCAGCACAGACCATTTATTTTACATGTGCAACCGTCTTCCACCATCCATTCAACTCTCTTTCATGAATATTCCAGCTAACTCCTGCTACAATGTAAATGGCATTTAATGTGTATTTCTCTATAAATATAATAAACTAGCCTGTGATCGGCAGAGCCCATTTTTTGGGTTTCCCCATGGCTTCTCCTCTCAATGGTTTTTTCTCTTGTTTGCTTAATTCTAATTTTCTACAGATAGGTCATTGCATGAGATAAGTTCAACCATTCTAGGGTTGATATCCTATGCATTCTATCCGTAGGCTTTAGAACGCCATCCTTATACTCTCTGCACACTCTCTCGAATTTTGAAAGGCTAATCCTTGGAAGCTTCCAACCTATGACCTCCGCACTTCTATGTTCCTTATCTCGAAACCCTGGCATGGATTTTTGGATAGAGTTAAGCTCCCCATTATGAAATTTCTATTTCGACTCTCCCATCGCAAATCTAAGATCTAGCATTTTCTCATTAATAAAAATCTGACACTCTGAGTTTTTGCGTTCTACTTTATCCAGCTTTCGAACCTGCGACGTCGATTACATGCATCAACAATATTCTCTGTAATTTTGAGAATATGCCATACAATTCGATCAGTTTTATGTGTGTGTTATTTAAACTGGACGATGGATTTGGTAGCCGACCATTTAGGTTTCAATTAATTTGTTTGTTTTCCTTTTTTCGCTTTGTATTTCTGGCTTGGCTTTTAGGGATGAAAAAAAACAATCATAAAACCAGCCAAAACCAAAACCAAGACGGAAACCAATTTCACAATTTTTTAAGTTCGCACGGTTGAATCGATATATTTTATAATTTAATCTTTATACGTTTTCTTTCATAAATTAGAACAAAATTATATGAGACTATTTACTGATATTATATACCTAATAATTTTATTCTAGATTGATGATAAATATCATTAAAAAAATTATGTTTTGAACTTGAAAATTTATTTAAAATACTTTTCATGAAAAAGTAACAAAAGGTTTGAGTGAGAGAACTAACAAATAAAGAAAGTCTCAAAAGAACGTGTACACGTCAGAAAGTGTCATAATCAAGAAGAAGTCATCCTTAAGAAAATTAGAATGAAAATAATTGTGTTTCTATTTTGTTCCAAAAAATGATTTTGATTTGTTATGAAAATGATTTCTATAGGATAGAATTTTCTAAATTCTTTTTCTAAGTTTTAATAGAATGACATTTTATTTCTATCATTAGCATCTCCAAAAACAACGGATGCATGTTACTTTTCTAAGTTTTAATAGAATGACATTTTTTCTATAATTTGCATGTCGAATATCATGGATACATTAATTTAGCTAATTTGATAAATATAAATTAATTTAGATTAAAAATAATAATTTTATATTAATATATTATAAAATAAAATGCTAAATTATGAAATTAAATAAATATAGAAATAGAAGTATTGAGTTTTATGATTAAAGAAATTTATTATTTTTTGTTACAATTTAAAATTATAATTATTTATGTATTGTAAATGTGATTTTAAGTAGTCAATCTTTTAAAAATTTATGTTGAATTTATTATTTTATTTGACATAAAATTTTCAAAATGAGATCTTTCGATATTAAAAGTAAAGTATATGTTATAAATACTAACACATAGCAACGATTTTTTTATAAAATATGGATATTATCTATACTAGGGCTGATTTATGAATATTTAAATAATTATATATAATATTCAATTATATTACAATATTTATATGTAAGGATAAGATTGGGCTAAAATTCATACAATTTTATTTATCGTCAATCTATTTATTCTCCTCTATAATTTATCATTTTTTATAGATTAAGTTATAGTTACATAATAGAAGAATTGTAATTTGTATCATTTTATAAACACTATATCTAAATCGACAATCTATTTATTCTTGTGTATAATTTAGCTTTTTAATTCAAGCTCCAGTTGAAGAATTGTAAAGAAAATAGAATGATTTTCCTAAAATGTACAAAAATAAGAATCAAATTTTAATAATTAATAAATTTATGTTTTAAAGATGATAATACTTACCTATTTATAAATATTAAATATTAAATTATTTAATTTCTAAAATGTAAAGAAGAGTTATTAAATATTTTATAAGTCTCAAAAGAAGGTGTACATGTCAGGAAGTGTCATAATCAAGAAGAAGTCATCCTTAAGAAAATTAGAATGAAAATAATTCTGTTTCTATTTTGTTACAAAAATGATTTTCTATAGGATAGAATTTTCTAAATTCTTTTTCTAAGTTTTAGTAGAATGACATTTTATTTCTATCATTAGCATGTCCAAATACAATGGATGCATGTTACTTTTTTAAGTTTTAATAGAATGACATTTTTTCTATAATTTGCATGTCCACATATAATGGATGCATTAATTTAGCTAATTTAATAAATATAAATTAATTTAGATTAAAAATACATAATTTTATATTAATATATTATAAAATAAAATGCTAAATTATGAAATTAAATAAATATAGAAATATAAGTATTGAGTTTTATGATTAAAGAAATTTATTATTTTTTGTTAAAATTTAAAATTATAATTATTTATGTTTTGTAAATGTGATTTTAAGTAATCAATTTTTTAAAAATTTATGTTGAATTTATTATTTTATTTGACATAAAATTTTCAAAATGTGATCTTTCAATATTAAAAATAAAGTATATATTATAAATACTAACACATAGCAACAATTTTTTTTCTAAAATATGGATATTAACTATTCTAGAGTTGATTTATGAATATTTAGATAATTATATATAATATTCAATTATATTACAACATATATATGTAAGGATAAGATTGGGCTAAAATTCATACAATTTCATTTATCGTCAATCTATTTATTCTCTTCTATAATTTATCATTTTTTATAGATTAAGTTATAGTTACATAATAGAATAATTGTAATTTATATCATTTTATAAACACTATATCTAAATCAACAATATATTTATTCTCATGTATAATTTAGCTTTTTATAGATTCAAGCTCCAGTAAAAGAAAATAGAATGATTTTTCTAAAATGTACAAAAATAAGAATCAAATTTTAATAATTAATAAATTTGTGTTTTAAAGATGATAATACTTAACTATTTATAAATATTTAATATTTAATTTCTAAAATGTAAAAAATAGTTATTAAATATTTTATAATACTTAATATTAAATGCTAAAATGGATTTGTAATGGTGACAAAAATTGGTAAATGTTAGTATTTTAATCTGCAATAACCAAAAATAAATATGGAAAACCACATTGATTTTTCCCATTTATTTCTCAATTTTTTACTTTTCAATTGCTAAAAAAATAATCTCACTCATTTTGAAAATGTGACTATTTTTTTAGTTCAACCATAAAATCATTTTATCCAATACTCAAAAGGCATACAAATTAACAAGTGTACAATTATTGATTGCAGGTAACTCAAATACGGTCAAAGTCATTGAGCTCGTTCACTACAACATAAAATCAATGCTTTCATTTTGTGCTTCGTTTCATTACTTTCCAATTATAAACATTGCACTATTAAGTACTCTCCTACAACAACAATACAATTTTACTACTCTCTTATTACAATGATACTTCAAAATTTACACGCATTACAAAAAAAAGTCTTCTTACAAACTATTATTCTTCACTCTATCCAATACAAAAAAAAAAGTCTTTTATTTTGTTCTTATTTCTCAATGCATGCTACTTCTTTTTCAAATTCTCAAATTCAAAATCAACTATAACTTGCAAATTTCTATGTAATTCAAAATCTAAATCTTTTTGTGATCATTTCAAATAAACCAATTTCAATATCATCCCTATCAGCTTCTTGTTGAACATACTAAAACGTGCAACTGCTAGTTTCTATGAATTGCAAAAAATAAAGGAAAAAAAGAAAAATTAGTTATTTCTTTCCCTTTAGAGTCAGAGACATTAAATAACTGAAGCTATTCACTATATTGCTAAAATGGAAAAGCAAATAGCTGAAGCTATTCACTATATTGTTAAAATGGAAAAGAAAACTATAGCCGAAAAACTCTAATTTATTCACAGCATACTTTGTCTCTTTGGTTCATAAAGAAAATGTAAAAGCATAGGAAAACAACAGTGACAAGCTATGATCCTTTATGAAAATAATACCCATTGACTATGTCTTTTAAAGCACAAATGGTATCCTAAAATGTTCACAAAAGAATCAAATTTTATGTTTGGTGTTATAAGGCAACTATCCAATAAAAAGAGAGGAATGAAAGTGTATATAAATCTTTTTTCTTTTCTTTTTTTCGTTTTAGTAGGGAGAGCCACTATTAAGGGTTACATATCTTAGAAAGCACTAGCGATGGAAGATGTATGTCAAGGAAAATAGTTTGAGGCTTCAATTAGGTAGAAATGGTATCCTGGTCTAATAAAATGGCTTGTCAAGTTTCTCAAAACTAGACAAAGTTTTAGGTAAGAAGTTCATTCACAGTGAGAGTTATCAATTTGAACTTGAGAGTGAGTGTTATTTTGGACTTTGAAAGATAATAGGGTTCATCGAGCATAATATTCTATCTTTTATTTAGAAGATAATAAATTATATTTTTCTATTAATCTGGTGGTTGTCATTGTAATTGCTCTTCAATCTTCAAAATGTGGAAGCATAATCAAGGGGTGTGAACTATTTTAATTAAAAATCTATGTTATATTTTTCCTTTTTCCTGAACCTTTGCAAACATCCTAATAATATATTTATTCCCAATTAAAATTCATTTATATTAGAAATTTTGTTTAAGACAAGGAGATCTTATTACAATTGGATTTTGTCTTTTTCTTTTATTTATTAAAAAAAAAAAAATAGATACTTTCTTCTCAAGTTTTTAATATTATTTTAAAAGGTTATTTTTGTTATTCTTATATATAAATTAGTCTTTTTATTCTTTCTTTGACTATCCCCCCATCATACTTTTCTCTTATATGAACCATAATAGAAAAATATCTATGTGTTTTCCTCCCCCTTCTTTCATTAGTCATTTATCTTATATCTTTTTGAAAAAAAATAATGGTTGTGTTCTTTGGCATTTTCAACATCCTAATAACTTATTACAAATTAGAGAAATATATGTATATGTATTTTGTATTGTTCTAGGATGCTCAGTGGACTTAGAAGAATTCCTTTCCTTTCATTTTCCTAATGCATTCTAAATTTTGCATCTTTATTTCATATTATCCAATTTGGTGTATGTACAAAACTTACTCAAAAACTCTAAAATATTTATATTTGTAAAATTAGGCTATAGTTCTGCTTTGTCATGGAAACAAGTGAAATATTTTTAAAATAAAAGATTAAATATTTTTATGCAAGAAAATTAAATGATTTTAAAGTAAAATTAGTTGATTAAATTAATTCAAAGTTTACGACTTCTTCCTTCTATTTTAAATTTATATATATATATATATATATATATATATATATATATATATATATATATATATATATATATATATATATATAATTTTATTTTTAAAAGAATGATTAAATTTTTATGTATTTTAAATATTTTAATTATGACTTTATGTGTATACATATGCATATGTATACTAGATTATATTTGAGTAGTATATTATAATGCATTGTCTTACAATTTTGTTTGACTAACATATTTTGTAAAAAAACCAAGTACATTTAATGGGAGCAATAATAGCTTTAAGAAATTACTTAGATTTTTTCAATTGAATATCTAGATTTATAGATATCTTTACTACTTCAAAGCTCAGTACATTAATATTGTGTCATTACTACACAATTCTCATAGGATAAGAAGATCTCTAAGATTGTGCATCTCAATTTATGTACATATCCTCTATTAAAAATAATTTTTGAAATAAGTTTTTTACTCTTCCATGTTAAAGCTTTAAATTTTTATATTTAAAAAATATAAAACATTCATGCAATAAAAACATATCAAATTAACAAAGAAATAAAAATCTCTCATAATTATCTTAGAAACTAATTGTATGTAGAGTTAGTTATTCATAAAGAAAATAAATAAGGGGAGAAAAGATAATTAGGCACAAGAAAAGAAAATAGATAGATCACTAATGTAGCAAAAGTAAGTGTGTGTGTGTGTGTGTGTGTGTGTGTGTGAGAGAGAGAGAGAGAGAGAGAGAGAGAGAGAGAGAGAGATGAGCGAGAGGGTGTGAAATATGAGGTAAAGGTAAATAAGAGGTAAGAGATAGTGAGATAAGGTAGAGGAGAGAATGACTAATAGTAATTAGTTAGGAGTAACACACACACAAATGTGGTTAAAAAGTGGTAGAAATGGTGACAATCAATAAAGGAGAGACTGTGGGGTAAATTTAATAAAGACAGCGAGAATAGGAGATGAGAGAGAGGGTGTGAGATATAAGATAAAGATAAATAACTTAGTTAAGAAATAGTGAGATGAGGGAGAGGAGAGAATGACTAATAGAAATTATTTAGGAGTAACACACATGAAATTAAATAGGGGTAGAAATGGTGACAATCAGTGGGGGGATATTGTCAGAGTAGATGAGGTAAAGAGAACAAATCAATTAAATATGTCATGAAATAAATAGATATGGTGAGAGAGAGAGGGGGGGGCAGGAGAGAATGAGAGATAGTAATTATAGGATGGGACATGTGAGAGAGAGTTAGACGAGGGGATGAACATGCAACATGTGGTGTGTGTGTGTGTGTGTGTGTGTGTGTGTAGAGAGAGAGAGAGAGGTTTAGAAGTAAAATCAAACTTTGAAAGTTAAATAAGATAATAAGAGAGTAATTATAGGGTAAAAGCACAAACCTATGTCACCTTTTATAAAGAAATGTGATATCAGAATGTGACAATTCAACATTAGTGACAAAAAAATGGTATTTGTGTTTAAAATATGAAAATGATGTAAACTGATGAAATGTGTAGGATTGGATGAATTTTATGCCTATAATTTTTATAATTTTTTTGAGTAGGAATTTATTCATTTTATTTTATTTTGAAGTCCATTTTTTATCTGTAAAAAATATAGGGTGTAGTTCCCGTCAAACAAGTATATGTAAATCATCTTTTTCTGTTCTGATTTGAAAATATCTTATAGAGGGCATGTATAACTAGTGCACAAAAAAAGAAATAATTATTTTTGATGTATATTTTCTTTGTTATAAGTACTTAAGTTTGACCTTATCAGAATCCAACAGTTTTTCCCTCCCATCAAAACTTTCCTATCAAATCTATACCTTCTTGAAAAAAAATTACATATTTGTGAAGAGGATTATCTCCTCTAGAGATAAATATAATTTTTAAATTTTTTTGATATGATTTACTATTTTTTTTCCTTTTTTGAGGAAGCATCTTCTAAAATGTTGAAATATCAACTTTTAATACTTTGAGATTATAACATATTATAACTAATCAAAACACTCAAAAATTTATATAATGATGATATTGAATCTGAGATCTATAAAAGGGTATTTTTAGTATTTGAAAAAAATTGAGTTTTGATAGAGAAATGAGATTTGACCAAAACAGGTTTTGGTATCACAAACACACAGATCTGTGCTTTAACCCTATAGGAGGGGACATGTGAGTGAGTGAGATGAGTGGATGAACATGCAAGTTGTTGTAAACATTGACTTGTGGGTTAGAGAGAGAGAGAGAGAGAGGTAAAGTCAAGCTTTGAAATTTAAAGGTTGGTAAGAGATAGCATGATAACGGATTTGAGAGATAGTAATTATAGGCATGGACATGTGAAAGGGTGAGACAAGAGGATTAACATACAACATGGTGTAAACACTAATTAAGGGGTTAGAGAGATGAGGGGCAAAATGTGTGAGAGATATTGATATGAGGGGGAGAAGGTGATAGATATTAGGCGTGCGCGTGCGTACACACACACACACACACGCACACAGATTTATATTAATATTATCATTCTATTAACAACTAACTTGTAACAAATTTTATATTTTAAGTTAATTATAGAGATGGCTTAAATTATTATTTAATGGATTTAACTTTGAAATTTATGATATATGTGTTTATAAAATTAGTTATTTATTTTTATTGTTAAAGTAAAGTTGATTAATATAATTAAATTTTGATATGCAATTAAATAATGAAGTTAAGACTATAGAAAAAGAACTTTTGAAATTACAACAAATTTAAAAAAATTAGACAAAGAAGTTAGATATTACATCAAACTATAGAATAAGGTTGAAATATATAAATTTGGGAAAAATTTAGAAATGAATCAAAACTCCCAAGATAAAAAAAGTAACGGTTTAAAAGTAAAGTCAGACTTGATGTTAAGCCAATGCTTTAAAATAAGAGACTGGAACTTGAATAAGTTTGTGGGGTAAACTATGGCTAAGCCAAATTAAATTAAGATATAACACTAAATTAAACAATAAACATGGTACTCTACTAAATATTAAAACCTAAATATAATACTAATCAGAAGATATCTTGTATTTAGATCATATGAAATAAGTTATTAGACATGAAAGTTATTAACAAATTATTATATATATAGGAAGCGACAAGTTCTTGAGGCTTTAATATAATAATTGATACAAAAAACTATATATTATAATAAAAATTAAAGCCTTGATAACTCTCAGTTTCCCTATATATTGTAATATATATATATAAGCTAGTTTACAAGGTATGGTTGATAACTCTCAGTTTCCCTATATATTTCTTGATAAGGAGTTTAAGTGTGCATCAAGTAAGTTGAAGGCATACACATAAGGTATGGTTGATTTACAGAAAGCAATAAAAAGATAGAGTACATGATAAGCAGTTTCTGATGATTGGATTGTATCTCCTAACAGAGATAAAATAAGGATATGTGAAGTTATACAATGATAGAGGATAATTTGATGATGACGTCAGTGAGTGTGAAAGGTCTAGAGCCACATGTGTAAGAAGTTGTAAGACTATGAGTTGACAATGTTATGTAATTGAGAAATAATTGATTATCTTAATGTGGTCCTATTATGATTAATTGGGAAATCCTTAAGGTTGACTCAAGGAATTTTTTTGAGGACATGGTATAAAGGAAAGATATTTTTCTTGTTTAAGAAAATGTACAAGTGTGAATTGCAATTGGAGAAGTATGAACAAGAATAGATTATTTGGTAAATGTGAGTAAGCGATCCAAGGGATTATTGGATGCAAAGTTAGCGATCTGGTAATGAGATCAAAAGGAACAACATTCTAGTTGACATGATAGAGGAAGAAGAAGTTAAAGCATAGTTTATTTCTATTATTTTGCAAGGAATAATACAAAGATCATTTAGAAAGTGGGTTCATTGGTCTTGCCCCTGAAGCTATTTGGATAGTGGGTCCATCTGCCTTCTATAACTCCCAACAGGGTTGGTACAACTCCTAACAAGATTGACACAACTCCTAACAAGGTTGGAATCTCCTACCAGGGATTCAAAGTCTCCTAACATGGATTGATTATGTACTGAATGTTTTTATTGACTCTTAACAAGGTCCATTCTCTAACAAGGAATATTTATATTTGTACATCATTTTTAAGGTACCATCCCACTGAGGTTTTCCCTAGTTAAAATATATGGTTTTATTATGTATGAGTATCTTGTTATGGTTGATGATTTCATTGCTCATATGGTTAAGGATTAATAAGGTTGATAATTGCTGTCATAGTTATATTAGTAATTCACCTCTCTCCTAGTTATATTGTTGTATTTTATATTCTAACACTAAATCATCTACAAATTAATTCATAGCTAATCTAAAAAAAATAACTCAATTGCAACTTCACCAATAAAAATATGGAAACAAATAATAAATACCACGACACAATATTTTTGGACAATCATCCTTGGAAAAACCCCTAAGGGGAAACTAATTCTATAGATGAGGAATTATATCAAAATTCTACAATTTTTATAAATTTTTTGAGTAGGAATTTATTCATTTTATTTTATTTTGAAGTCCATTTTTTATCTGTAAAAAATATAGGGTGTAGTTCCCGTCAAACAAGTATATGCAAATCATCTTTTTTTGTTCTGATTTGAAAATATCTTATAGATGACATGTATAGCTAGTGCACAAAAAAAGAAATAATTATTTTTGATGTATATTTTCTTTGTTATAAGTACTTAAGTTTGACCTTATCAGAATCCAATAGTTTTTCCCTCCCGTCAAAACTTTCCTATCAAATCTATACCTTCTTGAAAAAAAATTACATATTTGTGAAGAGGATTATCTCCTCTAGAGACAAATATAATTTTAAAATTTTTTTGATATGATTTACTATTTTTTTTCCTTTTTTGAGGGAGCATCTTCTAAAATGTTGAAATATCAACTTCTAATACTTTGAGATTATGACATATTATAACTAATCAAAACACTCAAAAATTTATATAATGATGATATTGAATCTGAGATCTATAAAAGGGTATTTTTAGTATTTGAAAAAAATTGAGTTTTGATAGAGAAATGAGATTTGACCAAAATGGGTTTTGGTATCACAAACAGTGACACAGATCTATGCTTTTACCCTATAGGAGGGGACATGTGAGTGAGTAAGATGAGTGGATGGACATGCAAGTTGTTGTAAACATTGACTTGTGGGTTAGAGAGAGAGAGAGAGAGAGAGAGAGAGAGAGAGAGAGAGAGAGAGAGAGAGAGTCAAGCTTTGAAATTTAAAGGTTGGTATGAGATAGCATGATAAGGGATTTGAGAGATAGTAATTATAGGCATGGACATGTGAAAGGGTGAGACAAGAGGATTAACATACAACATGATGTAAACACTAATTAAGGGGTTAGAGAGATGAGGAGGCAAAATGTGTGAGAGATATTGATATGAGGGGGAGAAGGTGATAGATATTAGGCATGCGCGCGTACGTGCGCATGCGCGCACACACACACACAGATTTATAATAATATTATCATTCTGTTAACAACTAACTTGTAACAAATTTTATATTTTAAGTTAATTATAGAGATGGCTTAAATTATTATTTAATGGATTTAACTTTGAAATTTATGATATATGTGTTTATAAAATTAGTTATTTATTTTTATTGTTAAAGTAAAGTTGATTAATATAATTAAATTTTGATATGCAATTAAATAATGAAGTTAAGACTATAGAAAAAGAACTTTTGAAATTACAACAAATTAAAAAAAATTAGACAAAGAAGTTAGATATTACATCAAACTATAGAATAAGGTTGAAATATATAAATTTGGGAAAAATTTAGAAATGAATCAAAACTCCCAAGATAAAAAAAGTAACGGTTTAAAAGTAAAGTCAGACTTGATGTTAAGCCAATGCTTTAAAATAAGAGACTGGAACTTGAATAATTTTGTGGGGTAAACTATGGCTAAGCCAAATTAAACTAAGATATAACACTAAATTAAACAATAAACATGGTACTCTACTAAATATTAAAACCTAAATATAATACTAATCAGAAGATATCTTGTATTGAGATCATATGAAATAAGTTATTAGACATGAAAGTTATTAACAAATTATTATATATATAGGAAGCGATAAGTTCTTGAGGCTTTAATATAATAATTGATACAAAAAACTGTATATTATAATAAAAATTAAAGCCTTGATAACTCTCAGTTTCCCTATATATTGTAATATATATATATATATAAGCTAGTTTATAAAAATACATGTCACATTGATAACTTCTTATGAAGTTACATTATTTTTCAAAATATCTCTTAACCTTGCCTCAAAACTTTGGGTGTTGATAACATTATTTGTTACCCAGATTGTCTAAATGCTCACTTCCATGTGGGATCATGGTGAAATATATATGTTGTTCTATTTTGTAATCTTGAAGTTTGACGTGACAGTTGAATGTGGGTACACTAGCTATATACATATTATATATTTATATAATATATATACAGAAAGATGAGAGATATCAAGGCTTTAATTTTTTAATATGAATATATTTTTATGTGTAAATTAAAGCCTGAATAAATCTTAGCTTTTTGTATATATATTATATAAATATATAATATGTATATAGCTAGTAGCATCTGGAGGGGATGTTAAAAGAATATAGTTATAATATGGTTGATATAATATTATATTACTACATAAATTTTATAATATGCATTTGTATAATTCTATTATGTATAAGAGAAATTTTTTAATTTGACAAATAGATCTAATTTAACATAAGTTTGGGGTTGTAGTTGCTTAGTTTAATACTAAAAAATGTCAAGGCTTCTATGTAGGCTTAGAGTTTGAGTTTATTGAGGATTATAAATAGGGTTAAAATTAGTTTAGTGTTAATAGATGTGGTTTTTAGTTGATTTAGTATTATGTTTAGGATTCATTATCATTTATAGGTTTATTAGGTTTAAGATTATGATTCAATTTGGGTCAACATTTAATCACTAATAGGTTTCACTTTTGGCAAGGGTTATTATGTAATGAATTAATGAAAGGTTTAACATTAAATTTTATTTAAGGTTATTTTGTGGTTAGAGTTTACTTTGGTTTAGTTTTGACTCTATCTTTCAATGTACTCTCTCTCTCTCTCTCTCTCTCTCTCTCTCTCTCTCTCTCTCACACACACACACACACACACACACACACACACACACACACACACACACACACACACACACACACACACACACACACACACACACACACACACAATCTTTCCCCTACTTAACATATACCTCAAACTTGAATATCTCACCCTCTCCCTCTTCTCTCACTCACTACATCTCTCTCGCACATATCTCTCACATTAATCTCTCTCTCTCTCTCTCTCTCTCTCTCTCTCTCTCTCACACACACACACACACACACACACACACACACAATATCTTTCCCCTACTTAACATATACCTCAAAATTGCATATCTCACCCTCTCCCTCTTCTCTCTCACACATATCTCTCACATTAATCTCTCTCTCTCTCTCTCTCTCTCTCTCTCTCTCTCTCTCTCTCTCTCTCCCTCTCACACACACACACACACACACACACAAACACACACACACACAGATCCTCCATCTTTCCTTTAATTACATATAACTATTATTCATATCTACCATATGTCTCTCCCCCATAGACCTCTCTCTTCCCCACTACCATCTCTATCTATCTGGATCCCCAAATTTGTAACTTTTCAAGATCTATCTCATTTTGTTCCCTCTACCCTCTCTTGATTTCTCTTTCTCAATTTGTCCCTTTTTTATTCCTTACAATATATCTTCCTAATAATAACAATATATCTTTAGCTCATGCTTATAACCCTATTTCTCTATCTCTCATCAATCAATGTGTTTATAACATCTCTCTCTGTCTCTCTCTCTCTCTCTCTCTCTCTCTCTCTCTCTCTCTCTCTCTCTCTCTCTCTCTCATATATATATATATATATATATATATATATATATATATAAAACATGTGTTCCTCTATTCATTTAATTTCACTTTATCCCCTCCATCATCTCATCATCTATTCCTCCTTAACCTCTATTTCTTACTCATCCGTCTCCTTATATCTCACTTTACTCTCCCTCAAACATACCCCTATAATGACAAAATTACCCTCTCTATATTATGAACACACAAAATTATTCATATCCCTCTCCTAATAGATCTCTCTCTTATAAACATATTTGATTAGTCTAATCCCTAATTATCCTCCTAGAGATCCATCTCCTCTCTCTCCCTCTCCCCCTTGTGTCTCTACCTCATCTCTTTGCTCTCCCACTCATATATTTTTATTCACCCCTCTCTCTCTCTCTCTCTCTCTCTCTCTCTCTCTCTCTCTCTCTCTCACACACACACACACACACACACACATGCAAGCACACACGTGTGCATGCACGCACGCACACGCGCGCACACACACACACACACACACACACACACACACACACACACACACACACACACACACACACACACACACACACACACACACACACACACACACACACACACACACACACACACACACACACATCCACACGCACATGCACCTGTGCATGCGCACACACACACACACGTGCGCGGCAGCGCACACACACACACACACACACACACACACACACACACACACACACACACAGAAAAACTTATCCACCTATAAATACCAACCCTCACTCTACTTACCATTTCTACTATCTCATGCTTTGGACACTCTCTCCCTTTCTTAAATTAGTCTCTTTATCTATCTCCCCTCCCTCCTCTCACCATATCCTTCTCCTTATTTACCCTATATCTCCACCTCTTGTCTCTCACCCTTTGCTTATTCGATCACTATCTCTCTCAAATGCACCCCATAATTAATATATTTCTATCACTAAAAAATGTCAAGGCTTCTAAGTAGGTTTAGAGTTTGAGTTTATTGAGGTTTATAGTTAAGGTTAAAATTAGGTTAGTGTTAAGGATATGGTTTTTAGTTGAATTATGTAATGTCCCCACTTTAACATATAACTTAAATAATAAATAAGTATTAAATATTAATATATGAGATTATAGCATAATTGTAATATAAAATATTATATAATAATTATAATATTAATGAGTTAAATAAATTAAATAACAAATAAATACTTTGTTTATAAATGATATCAAATACCAATAATAACTTTATAATGTACCTACATGGGTTATATTATGAAATGGACTTATTCAAGGATAATATTATAATATAATTGAGAATTATAAATAATAGATAAAGAAAATATACTATGAAATAGTATTAAGAATAATGATATTACTAATATTATTATTAATATAATATATAATATGGTATAATTACATTATAAATTAATAAGATGATAACATATCTAACTATTATCATATTTGGATATAAATACTATTGATAACTAAAGGTAATGAATTGATTAATTAATCAATATAATATTATATCTAATATGGTACAACCATTAATATAAAATGATAGTACAATATAAATATAAAAATATAAAAGTAAATAGTCTAATATTATGTAATATATCATTAATATAATAGTATGACATAGAATTAATAATACAATTAATTATTAATACTAATAACATAATATTAATGTAGGGTAAGCTATATTATTCTTATAATGTTAATACAAAATCAATTAATACATGCGGTAGATACCAATGTAATCTAAGCAACATCAATTAATGATAATAGTTATTATAAATGATATCATTGATGGTATAAGTTCTCTTTATCAATGAAGAGCTAATACTGAAACTGACATGGAAGAAAAGTGAAAAAGTTAATCTAGAAACACTGAGTAAGAGAGAAGATCAATGAAATTAGAAGATCACAAACTTTGATGTCAATAGCTTAATCATCCTTGCTAAGTGCATCACACAATACCATCGAACTAATATATTGAATTGATAAAGATAAAGGTTAATATATGAGAGTCAGGGATTATAATTATTAAATTAAATATTACAAACTTTACAAATACTGACATAAGCTATCCAAAATCATGGGGAAAGGGCGTGACCAATCAAGTCAGGACATTTGACATATATATTGAATGTTAGAATGTTCGAATGGGCATGGATGAGAGAACAAAGAAACAAACAAAGAAATCACGAACTACTCTACTGAACCATACCTAGGCAGACACTGAAGATGCCAACGGAAGGAGCGTATGTTCTACACAGTTAGTGGAATCATAATCTATCACCACCGATGTAGACAAAAAATCTGACTAAGCACACACAAGTGTGACAAGGTGATATCAATATCATAAATAGGGGTAGAAGCTATGTGGGAAGTAAGATCATAGAGATATGAAAGAATCTATTATCAAGATCAAAGACCTCTACATATGGATATTTTGTATTGTCCACACTTAGTATTAAGAATCTGACCACAATATTAAAGTGTTGAATAAAGAAGATAATTCGATGTTCAACCAAATGAACATGAAGGATAAAGTCACATGGTATAACATAAGGTGGAGTTTTTATATTGTGTGGAATGAAATATTGTTTCCGTTCACATTTTCTTGAATATTATTATGTAGATGAAGACCAATCACCATGGATACATTATGGGAGGATTTCCATACTTATACAACAACCACCATTGTAGAAGTCTAACCAAGTCAATTAAGGGAGGTTACTAATTATCAGATACAACAACGATCTACCATTCAGGAAAAAAAAATATTGAAAATGCATACAAATAAATAAATAAAAGGA
>CM053786.1:298388805-298417809 GCA_028749045.1 Cupressus sempervirens | reverse complement strand
AATGACAAAAATACCCTCTCTATATTATGCACACACAAAAATATTCATATCTCTCTCCTAATAGATCTCTCTCTCTTGAATATATTTGATTACTATAATCCCTAATTATCCTCCCAGAGATATTCCTCCTCCTCTCACCATCTCTCTCTCTCTCTCTCTCTCTCTCTCTCTCTCTCTCTCTCTCTCTCTCTCTCTCTCACACACACACACACACACACACACACACACACACACACACACACACACAGAGATAAAACATGCATGTGTTCCTCTATTTATTCAATTTCACTTTATGCCCTCCCTCGTCTCATCATCTATTTCTCCTTACTTACCTCTATTTCTTACTCATTTCTCTCCCTGTATCTCACTTACAAAAATATTCATATCCCTCTCCTAATAGATCTCTCTCTCTCATGAACATATTTGATTACTCTAATCCCTAATTATTCTCCTAGAGATATTCTTCCCCCTCTCGCCATCTGTGTGTGTGTGTGTGTGTGTGTGTGTGTGTGTGTGTGTGTGCGTGCATATCATCTCAAACTTAATCTCTCCCATGTACCCCTTCCTCATCTCTATCATCCCCCCCTTATCCCCCTACTCTAACTATACATTCATCCTAATTACCATATATATATATATATATATATATATATATATATATATATATATATATATATATATATATATATATCACCTCTCTCCCTTCTCCCCTTTTACTTCTTCCATCACCATATATTTTCATTTCATGTATTGATTATTATATCCATCTTTCTATATATCATCTCTCTCCTCCCTCTCAACCTTTTGTTCATTGGTCATCTCCACCCTCTCTCGATTCTCCCCCTCAATTCACAATATAATCATCAACAAAGTTTTACAATGACAAAGATTGTAGCCTGTTAACCATTAAAAAACTTATAGAAGATGATATGGATAAGCATTATGATACAATTCATTAGTAGGTTGATTAATATTTAACAGGAGTAGATAAATTAAACCAAACACATTCACCATTACCCCTTATTCTCTAGTTTCCATCGGTTCAAGATATAAGAACACATACCATCTCCTACTGTTTGAAGCATTCTAATACAAGAAATTTGGTGGTTCATTATAGCCAAAGAAAGGTAAAAATGTGTTTTATGGTTAAGAGCTTCACTTAATCATTAGTCAAAGGCTAGGACATAAACACCAATTTATCAATTTGAAAATTTGGTTGCTTGTTAATAGACTTTTGATATATGGAAGACGTCCTCAACCTTAAAAAAATAAAAATTGCCCACTCACTAAAGTGAGAAAAAAGATACCATCTCTAAACTAAATATTAATTGTTAGAGTAAATTTGATCAATATTATTTCAACTTTGTTTTAGAGTAGTTATGTGTCATTATCAAGATTAGAGAGGTGATATCATAGAGAGTTTTATGTTAATATCATGGATGTATCCTTGACATAAGCTCACATATCAAGTAGTTAAAATAACTTAGTGGATTGAAAAATATCTATAAAAAATAAATAAATAATGAAAGATAAAATTGTTGTAATTATTATATATTATTGTTCATAGAATTATATATTATTGTTCATAGATCTAAATCTTTTTTGGGAAAAGAGGGGTAAAAATTTATTAAGATAGAAAGGAATAAAACAAGGAGAGCTCAACAAGGAGCTCGATCTTGAGCAAAAAGATCATCAAATTATTGCACCATCTCAAAGGACAATTGCCTCCTATCCCTAATATTCCAACCCGGATCATGACTAGAAGCCCATTTGGCTAAACAATCAGCAGCTCTGTTCCATTCACGAGGAATATACATGAACTTGATGAATTGAAAAGAGGTAGAGAAGAGAATAATTTTCTTAACAACAGTGGCTAGCTGCCAACTAACATCCTCAAGCTCCTGCGAAGAAAGCATGTTCACCACCACCTGACAATCAGACTCACAGATAATCTTACTCCATCCCTGCAAGCAACACTATTCCACAGCATATAAAATAGCCTGAGCTTCCATGAGATTGTTAGTATAATCACCCTTATGAATTGAAAAGAAAAATTTAACATCCCCAGAACTACAACGAGCCACTCCCCCAACACCAGCAGGGCCAGGATTCCCACGGGAAGAACCATCAGTCTTAATTTTTAGAACTCCACAGGGAGGAGGAGTCCAATGCCCATCCTGGTTAACCTGAGCCTTCCTCTGATGGTGAAGCTTCCTGGACATAGAAGGAAACCTATGAGTTGTAGCCCCATCCTGAAGATGAAAATTGAGGTGATTACAAATAGAAAGATCAACAGGATCCATACCCCCATCAAGCTCACACTTCACATGAATAGTTTCCTGAAGAGAATGTGATATTTTCCACCAAAGATGCAAAACACCAAGCCGAACATCTTGGAATATGCGACGATTACTCTCCAACTAGATATGCCAAAGCATGAAAGATGGGCCAGCAATCCAAGCAGCATGGAGAGAAGAAGACTTGGAGGGAGCACTACCCAAGCGGGCCCAGAACTCAGGCAAAGAGGAAGCATGCCAACAAGAGCAACCCCAACTGCTCCACCAAAGGTGCCATATCTAAGTAGAATAGGAGCAATGGAAGATAATCTCATCAATGAATATTTATTTTAATAGTCATAAAACTAATTTTGTAATTTGTGCACTTATACTATCTAATTTGTTAAATGTGAGATTTTAGAATCAAATCTATGGAAGATAATTTTGTCAATGAATATTTATTTTAATAGTCATAAAACTATTTTTGTAATTTGTGCACTTATACTATCTAATTTGTTAAATGTGTTAATCTTAAAGAAACTATAAACATTATGTATTTAAATAAACAAATATATATTTATATTAAATAGTTATATTAAAAAGATCAAAAGGAAAATTAATAATAGGTTTTTTTAGCTTAGACCATTTAGAAATGAAGAAAAAGTCACAAAATTGTTATGAGAGTGTTTTGTTATCTCATCCCCAAGCTTACATGCCTCCTAGACTTGTAATGGTGCACAACAAATTCCACATACTACCAATAATGTGAGTCTCACTCCCTATCACATCTATAAATATTTAGTTGAAATATTGATTTTCAAATTGTATAAATTCACAAATAAGATATTAGAATATTTTTCTCACTAAAACTTATTACTTGTGACCTCACTTTTCTCTAATGGAATCTTAATTCTGGTCATGAAATGTTAACTGTTCTGAAAATCACATGTAATAAAAAAAATTCTGGTCACTAAGTCCTCATCAGCTGTTCAGATGGGATTGTTACTTCTTATCACATTTGTAAATATTTAGTTGAAATATTAATTTTTTAAATTGTATAAATTCACAAAATAGGATATCATATAATATTATTGGATTTCTCTTGTCACAAGTGCCTCTGATTAGTTGAACACCTCTGATTAGTTGAACTCTTATATGAGCCAGAGCTAAAAATTTGAGACAACAATTAAGTAATCTTAAATGCTATATAAACATTATACGAGTCTTTAAAATATATGGAGTGCATCATAATTTAGAGTGGTTGAACTCATAAAAACAAGTAAATTGTAATAAAGTCGAACAATAGAAAATATTTTGGGATTTGGATGTACAACACAAAGTTCTCATGCAGCAGCTGGATTAGATTAGTTTTACTTTTCATTTTCCTGCGGAATGTTCCAACAATAAAAAAAATGTATTAATCTACAATCACTCGGACTCCAGAGAATAGCTGTCGTAGAAAAGCAATACTATTATTCTTTGAACAACTTTCAAAACTAATTACAATTTTTTTGTTAATTCCACGTAAACAATGATAATTTCCATTTGATAAGAGGTAGCTCAAAATACTAACACACACTTTCTCCATATTAATTCTAATCTCGATCAAATTCAGTTAATAGAAAATAAAAGACCCATAATGAATGCAATCAATTGGTCCAAATCGTACACGAGTCAAAACAGAACTCGAGATATGACTCTCCAGTTGTGGCTAAATGAAACTACTGAGTTAATAACCAAATGAAGACATCACTATTGGCGAAGAGAAAGAGTAGGAATGTGGAAAAGAACAGAAATGAGAGTCCTATCCACATAGGAGGAGCTTTTCCATGTATCCTCACATGAGTAGAACAGTTAGTCTTCACCAAATTAGTAGAAAAGGCTCTTCAGGAGAGGCTGTGTCAATTTCAAAGCCTGTTGGGGTTTCAATTCTGCGAGCACACGAGTCAACATTAATTTCTTTTAACATAACATTTCCTTGTATATTAAACGATTATCATTCTATTTCCTAATATAATTTTTTTTCAACACCTCTTATAGAATTTTCAGAAATTGAACTTTTACATGAGAAAAAGAAACAATAGAAGACAAATTTGGAGACAAGAACAGGGAAAACCTAAATACGACACACATTTGAAAGTAAAGCAATGTCAAAATGAGAAATGACTTTAGCTGAATCAATGAACATAGTCTGAAAGTAAAGCAATGTCAAAATGAGAAATGACTCTAGCTGAATCAATGAACATAGTCTGATAGTAAAGCAATGCTAAACTTCATCAAGAGCAGTGTGACAACAGAGGAATATATTTAACACTAAAACTTTTGAACTAGATCATAGCTTTCTCTTTTCTGATATGCAACAAAGTGTGTGCACCTTCCCAAGTCTAAGGTGGATAGACGAATGTGATCTTTAAAACCTGTGCATTGTCCACATTAGGCACTAATACTTATTAAACAAAGGAACCTCTTATCTTTAAAACTCAAGGGTATACTCAATCAGCTAGCTACAAAATGGGATATGCAATTTGATCTACTTGCTCTATAGCATACGTATTTGGGTCTAGCTCTCAATTCGGAATCGTTGTTTTGATAGTTTAGCTCCATTGCCATCCAAGATTGCATCCCTTCGCTGTAGGATAGGTATTGAAAGACCCTAAAACGCAAGGATGGTACATGCAAGGATATGACATTCTCTCCCATAAAACAATTGAGAGTGTGCTGGCGTTGCTTCTGGTCAACAAACTTTCAAAACCTGGTTCAGATGATTGCTAATTGGTCTCTCCTCTATTCTCCTCCTTTCTTCGTAATGGAAATCATAACATCATATTTTTGATGAATAGGGGATGATTCTAGGATACAAAATAGGAAATCCGTTTCAAATTATTGGGGATTTTTATAGATACAAAACAGGAAAACCGTTTCAAATTAAGGTCACACATGACAACCGCACCCAAATATTAAAAACATTTTGTTATGGAATTTTTTAATTTAAAATAATATTAAAGAAGAAAGTAATTGGCAAAAATATTAAATTACACAGATATTAGAGTGTTGCATGGATTCGGCAAGTCTCTTATGAGATTGAAGTAGCCTCTAGGCTAAAGCCTCTCAGCTAATAACTCTTTCTAACAACATTCTTCATTACTCAGACTACCTACATATCCACTTTCAAATGTGATTTAAGTTAACAAAAATATAAAAAATTTAGTGCAATTGCCACTATTGTTGGAATATTTAATGCGGTGGTTGTCTTGCCCCTGAAGCCAAACACTCACCTACCACCCCTGACGTCCAAAATAGACAGAAACAAAAATATGGTGGGTGAGATTTTTGAAATCAATGAAATGAGGGGGAAAATGAAATGTGACAAAAGAGAATGTTTCTACATTCATTTTTAGTTCAGTCAGATTATTCAACAGATCAATTGTTGCAGAGCAAAGCAGAGAAGGAAGAAGGAAAAAAGCTTGTGCTTGCAGTTGCACGTGTTTCTCCTATTCACTCTGTAAGTTTTTTATTGTTGGTTTCGACCTGTTGAAGCAGTGATTGCTCCAAACACCATTGTATGCAGCCATTAGAGCTGCAAGTTTAAAAGTTTATTGAAGTCTGAAGTTTTACCAGTTTAGGGTTATTTTAGGATTTTCTGGTTGAAGCCGAATGCTCCTAGATTTTGTAATAGTTTAAATCAAAGATTGAATAGAAGGCAAGCATACATACTTGAATCCATTGCTCTTCCCTTGTTTATTGCATTTGAAAAGTTTGTTTGGAAGTTTCAAGTATTGGCTCTCTAGTTTTAATGGTGAAAGCATTCACGTTGGAATTTCTTAAGTTATAATTTTTCAGTTGAACAGAACACTTGACATCCTCTTTCTCAGTTGGAGCCAAGCTCACTCGGCATCTATTGTTGCCAAACATTTACTTTGTGTGTCGAGCTTTCTGTCACTCGACACCATCAAGTGTCGAGCAATCTGTCACTCGGTACCATCAAGTGCCAAGCAATCTATGACTCGGCACCTTCAAGTGCCAAAAAAAACTGGCACTCGACACCTTCATGTGCCGAGCAAATTTTTAAGTATAGGGTTGTGAGTTTTAAATTTTAATTTATATTTCTCACATGGTATCAGAGCTTTGAAGCCCCACATCCACAGTGAGTTAGGGCAAAGTTCTTCTAGGATTATTTGACATAGCAGTAGATATGGGAAAGATATGGCAGCAACCACCATCTTTTAGTAAGAAAAATTATGATACATGGGCAAAGAAAATGAAGACCATTATAGTTGCAAATGATTTATGGGAGTTCGTAGTTAATGGGTTCAATGATGTGATAGACCCAACTCAATATGTTGCAGTCACAAATGCACAAAAGACTCATATGAAAGAGTTAAGGAGGAAGGATGCTAAAGCATTAAGTCTTATTGAAGCAGCAATGACAGAGACTATATTCCCTAAGATTGCAGCAGCAAATTATGCAAAGAAAGCATGGGATATCCTTGAGACGAACTTCAAGGGGACTAATAAAGTTCATACAGTAAAGCTACATAATATAAGGAGGGAGTTTGAGAACCTTCAGATGAAGGAAAATGAATCAGCTGCAGACTTTAGTTCAAGGACCTCTAATGTAATAAATCAATTAAATTCAAATGGAGAAGACTATCAAGAGCAGAGGATAGTGGAAAAGATATTGAGGAGTTTACCTCATAAATATGACAATTTGGTCATGACCATAGAAGAGGCAAAAGACCTCACTATTTTGACAATGGATGAGTTGATGGGTACTCTTCAAACCCATGAGCATAGGATCGATAGATCTACATCTTCTTCTTCCCAAGAGCAAGCATTCAAGGCTCAGTCAAATCCAAGAGGAAGGGGGAGAGGAAGAAATGGCTTAGGCAGAAACTCTAGAGGCAGAGGCAGTGGTAATGAAGGACAAAGAAATGTTGCAGCAAAAAGTTCAAGAAGGGCAGATGGAGCAAGTAGCTCACAAAATACTTCAAGAGGAGGTAAGAAAAATTAAAACTCAAATAGGAGTAATGTAGAATGCTACTACTGTCATAAATATGGGCATCATGCAAAAGAATACTAAAAAAAAGCAAAATGATCAGTCAGGAAATGCAAATGTGGCTAATGTAAACATGGGAAGTGAAAACAATGCCATTGCCTTCATCATGTGTAATGTTGGTGAAGAAGGAAGCTCTGAGGTTTGGTACCTTGGTAGTGAATGTAGCAACCACATGAGTGGTAATGAAACCTTGTTTTCATTCATTGACAAAAATTTCAAATCTGAGATTAAGATGGGTAACAATGGAACCCTACCAATTGTGGGCAAATGATCTATTATGGTCTACACCAAGAAAGGTGAGAAGAAGGAAATACAAAATGTGTATCTTGCCCCTAGTATGAAGCACAATTTGATGAACATTGGTCAACTCATTCAAAATGGATACAAAGTGTTGATGGAGAATGACACGTGTGTCATTCATGAAAAGGATGGGAGCAAGAACTTGCAGCAATTCAAATGACAAATAACAGAATGTTTCACTTGAGGATAGAAACATGTTTCTCATATCAAGTTGGTGCTGCACCTCTCACAAAATTAGCTCTAAGGAGTGTGATTGAAGACCCCTCACGGCTATGGCACCTTAGGTATGGTGATCTAGGCTATGCTGGTTTAAATTAATTGTCAAATTAAAGAATGGTAGAAGGTTTTTCGCATATAGAAAATTCATGTGACAAGTGTGAGGCTTGTATTTTGGGTAAGCAACATAGGCTTCCCTTTAATTCTGGAAATTCTAGGAGGGCTAGATATCTATTAGAGTTAGTGCATACTGACCTAGTCGGTCCTATGCAAGTTACTTCCATTGGGAGGAGTACTTATTTTATGACATTCATAGATGATTTCAGTCATAGGACATGGGTGTATTTCTTAAAAAATAAATCTAAAGCATTTGATAAATTTTTAGAATTTAAAGCCCAGGCTGAAAGAGAATGTGGACATTATATCAAACTTCTAAGATCAGATAGAGGAGGGGAGTATACCTCCAATTCTTTTGTAAACTTTTGTAGGAAACATGGCATAAAGAAAGAGCTCACAACTAGCTATACACCATAGCAGAATGGAGTGGCTGAAAGAAAGAACAGGACCATTGTTGAGATGGCAAGGAGCATGACGAAAGAGAAAGGTCTCCCAACTGAATTTTGGGGAGAGGTTGTGGCAACAACAATTTACCTAATTGATAGGTGTCCTCCAAGGCAGTCCGTGATAGAATTCCAATGAAAGCATGGTCACGAGGAAGATGGATAGTTGAACACCTAAGGGTGTTTGGATGTGTTGCATATGCACATGTGCTTAAAGAGCAAAGGCAAAAATTGGATGACAAAGGTGTGAAGTGCATCTTCACAGGGTATAGCTCAGAATCAATGGCATACAAATTGTATGACCCATTGAACAACAAGATGACTCTTTCAAGAGATGTGGAATTTCTTGAAAATCAATCTTGGTATGGTTCAACTGATGAGTCACCGAGCACTTCAAGTAAAATGCCAATTATGAGTGAAGAAGATGCTAATGAACAGCAAAAAGAAGGAGCAGATAGAAGAAAAGGCAAGCAGTCTCAGTCATTACCGAGCTCCTCTAGGCATGACCGAGTGTCAATGCCGAGTAACAGTGAAAATTGAGCTGGTTGACAAAGTAGCAGCAGTGAAGATTCTGATCCCACACTCTCCTCCCTATTACTAAGAAAGAGTAAGAGTCTTAGGGAGTTATACCAAGATGAAAGGTATGAAGATTATGATGAGAGTGTTAATTTTGCATTATTTTCTCATAGTGATCCAATATATTTTGAAGAAGCAATCAAACATAAGAAATGATGTAAAGCCATGGATGAGGAGATAGATGCTATAGAAAGGAATGAGACATGGGAGCTAATTGAATTGCCTCCCAAAAAGCAAGTGATTGGAGTGAAATGTGTCTATAAGACCAAATGTAATGCTGAAGGCAAAATTGATAGGCATAAGGCAAGGCTGGTAGTCAAGGGCTACAAACAACAGTATGGAAGAGACTATGATGAGACATATGCCCTTGTTGCAAGAATGAAAACTGTGTGTGGTGTCATAACAATTGTAGCTCAGCACAAGTGGAAGGTATTTCAAATGGATGTGAAGTATGCCTTCCTAAATGGTGTATTGAAAGAAGAAGTATATGTAGAGCAGCCACCTAGTTATGAAGTTGTAGGTGAAGAGAACAAAGTTTATAGATTGAATAGAGCTCTTTATGGGCTCAAGCAAGCTCCACGGGCATGGTACAGTAGGATTGACTCATATTTGATGAGCAATGGCTTTAGCAAAAGCAATAGTGAGCCAACTCTCTACTTCAAGAAAATAAATGGAAATGTTTTGATTGTTGTCTTGTATGTAGATGATTTGATTTTTACTAGAAATGACAAGGCTCTAATTGGTGAGTTCAAAGAGGCCATGAAAAAAGAATTCAAATGAGATGACAGATCTAGGTCTCTTGAAGTACTTTCTAGGCATAGAAGTAAAACAAATGGATAATGACATCTTCATCTCTCAAGAAAAGTATGCAGGGCAGATCATTGAGAGATTTAAAATGCAGAATAGTAAGGCAGCCCCCACAACAACAGCAATAGGTTTGCAGTTGAGAAAGAAAGACTCTAGCAAGAGAGTGGATCCAACACTATACAAGAGTATGGTTGGAAGTTTAATGTACTTGACTGCAACTCGACCAGATTTGATGCATGCAGTAAGTCTAATTTTCATATTTATGAAAACACCAAAAGATTCTCATTGGAAAGCGGGAAAGAGGATCCTAAGGTATATGAAAGGCACCAAGGGATTTGGGATTTTGTATACTGCAAATGATAATTTCAAGTTGGTAGGTTATACTGATAGTGATTGGGCTAGAAGTTTAGATGATAGGAAGAGCCCTTTTGAATACATGTTTCATATGGGATAAGGTGCAATTTCATGGGCATCCAAGAAGCAATCTATTGTTGCTTAATCTACAACAGAGGCTAAATATATAGCAACAAATGTAGCAACATGTCAGGCTATTTGGCTAAGAAGGATATTGATAGATTTGAATGAAAGCCAAGAGGATGGAACCATAATTTATTGTGACAACATCTCATCAATTGCATTGTCCAAGAATCTAGTCTTCCATGGGAGAGGCAAGCATATTGAAATCAGATATCACTTCATCAGAGAGTTGGTGGAGAATGGAAATATTAAAATAGAATTTTGCAGGTCTGAGCAACAGCTAGCAGACATTTTTACCAAGCCATTAGGCATTGGAAGTTTTGTACACCTAAGAGAATGTCTTGGTGTAGTTGATTTGGATCAGCAGTGATCCTTGTTTGTTTGGCTCGAGACAAAGGGGGAGTGTTGGAATATTTAATGCAATGGTTGTCTTGCCCCTAAAGCCAAACACTCACCTACCACCCCTGACATCTAGAACAAATAGAAACATAAATACGATGGGTGAGATTTTTGAAATCAATGAAATGAGGGGGAAAATAGAATGTGACAAAAAGGAATGTTTCTACATTCATTTTTAGTTCAGTCAGATTATTTAGCAGATCAGTTGTTGCAGAGAAGAGCAAAGAAGGAAGAAGGTAAGAAGTTTGTGCCTGTAGTTGCACGTGTTTCCCCTGTTCACTCTGTAAGTTTTTCCTTGTTGGTTTCGACCTATTGAAGTAGTGATTTTTCTAGGCACCATTGTATGCAGCCATTAGAGTTGCAAGTTTAAAAGTTTATTGAAGTTTGAAGTTTTACCAATTTAGGGTTATTTTAGAGTTTTCTGGTTGAAGTTGAATGCTCCCAGATTTTATAATAGTTTAAATCAAAGATTGAATAGAAGGCAAGCAGACATACTTGAATCCATTGCTCTTCCCTTGTTTATTGCATTTGACAAGTTTGTTTGGAAGTTTCAAGTATTGGCTCTCTGGTTTTAATGGTGAAAGCATTCACGTTGGAATTTCCTAAGTTATAATTTTTCAGTTGAACAAAACAATTGGCATCCTCTTTCTCAGTTGGAGCCGAGCTCACTCGGCATCTATTGTTGTCGAGCATTTACTTTGTGTGTCGAGCTTCCTATCACTCGGCACCATCAAGTGCCGAGCAATCTATCACTCGGCACCTTCAAGTGTCGAACAAAACTGGCACTCGGCACCTTCATGTGCCGAGTAGCTTTTAGGTTTACGGTTGTGAGTTTTAAATTTTAGTTTATATTTCTCACAACTATTTCATTGAAAATGCTATCAATATGAAAAAAAGCCTTACCAACCATCATCTTTTTCCACCTGTGACATTAAATTTAAAAAGGATAACATCCCCATCCTCTATCGCATGTCTTTAGGCCTCTTGTCTATACTTGCCAATAGCCTATGTCACTAAAAATACACATTAATCAGTAAACAATTTACAAAGTTTTAACAAGAGCTCTATGCCCAAAGCTTGATTCCTTGCCTATGCAATTTGTGAAGTTTTTTGCTTTACAATTTTTCTAATAAAGTATTTGAATATATTATAAAATATGAATTAAAAAATTAAAGAATTTTGTTAGATATAAGTCTCTTTTAAAATGTAGAAAATAATATTGTAAGATATAATTATGAACCATGGTATGACTGTTTAATTCACCATTATTTTTCTATAAGAAATAATTTTAAATTATAAAAAAAATTATTATTAAAGTGTATAAAAATTTAAATCAATTTGATAAAAAAAGAATATTATTTTTAATAAATAGTATTTTGATAAGAAGATAACAAATATAAATAATCTTAGCATAGACTATAAAAAATTCTTATCACTAAATATTCCATTTGTCTACAACTATGATAAAGATAATAAGACATATTATGTTTTATATTAAATATATTAAATATTTTTTTATTATTCAAATTAATCTAGAATGATCCAGATCTATGTGGTAAAAGATTATTACACTAGGTTGCAAGATTCATTAAAAATTCAAGTAAATAAAATGAATGTAATATATTATAATATTATATATTTATTTATAAAGTTTTTTTAATGTACTAATATTATTATATATTAATAGTATGGGAGTATAGTATTTATATATATTTAATAACATTAAATATAAATAGGAAAATAGTAAAGTTTGCTAAATATAAAAAATGGTAATAAAAGAAATTCTTAAAATCAAAATTAATTTTATATTATATTTCATTTAACAAATATCATAAATAAATATCGATACAAAAGCATATTCTAAATAAATACTTAATATTATATATTATTATTCTATAATTTAATATTAAAGTACTTGTTTATAAAATCTCTACCTACATAGCATATATATATATATATATATATATATATATAAAGGGCAATAACTATATCATATGAAGGTTAGTGTTTGTTTTGTAGTAGTAAGGCGTACTGACTGATGTATAAAAATAAGATATAAACTCTAATTATTTGCCCTTGCCATGCCCATCGATGCCATTGTTGACATCCTTTTCAAATCAACTTTTTATTGTATTACTATGAACAAATGTGACAAACTTATTCACCAAACTTGTTAAGTTAATATTTAATTTTTTAAAAATCAATATCTTATATATTTCAGTGTCTAACATTCACTTTTTTTTGTTTTATTGAATACATATATATTTTATTATTGAATATTAAATGTTCAATTTTAAAAGAAATATTGCTGCCATATATTTAATCATTATAAACATACTTTTTTTGTCATAAACATACTTTTTTTGTTTATTTAATAATAAACATATATAATGTTTCTCTTACATTTTTCTTTTTTTGTTGATTCTCAAGATATTCATTTGATAATTTCTATAATTTTACATATTAATTTAACTAAAAAATTTTGCTTTATTTTCACATTTATTTCTAAGACTTTCCTGCAAATACCATAAAATTGTAAAGCATAATGATCTATCTTTTCCTTTAAAAAAAATCCATTTTTTGGACCGCTTGTATTCATATCAGACAATATAGTTTCTTGCACATTCTTTTCTTTTCAAAATTCTAAATGATATTTTCTTTGTCAATTTATTTCCTTCTAGAATTTTTCCCACATCTACTGACTTCCATACACCATAAAATAATGTTCAAATTCTGATAAAATGAGTAGATGCTATATTCAAATCAATTGACACATTTTCTATTGTTTTCATGTATAGAAGAAAACATTAATCAAAAACAAAACTCATGTATTGTGGCCATTGCCAGTTTTTCTTTTTGGAGCTTTTACTAGAGCACAATGATGAGAGTTTAAGTGCAAATTGAAAGAACAAATGGATATATGAAGTGAGTGGAGTTCAAGATGCTTACGACTTCTCACTAGGGAAGATTGAATTTGTATGATGAAGGTTCTAAATTTGGATAGTGGAGTGCATGTGCTCAGTGAATTTGTAAATCATCTAGATGTGTTGATTTTCAGTTTGATTTGGTTACAATTGTTCTTTTAAAGATAGAACTTGGGAAAGAGGACTCTTGAATATTTTGATGTTGTATTGGAGGATTCTGGGTCTAGGTTTGGGTCTGCGCAACTATAATACCCACCCGTAGTTTGCTTTTATGTTTTGATTGTCAAATTCTTTTAGGCCGATTTTATGCATTGATTAGTTCTAGAGATATTGGATTTACAATATTATGATATTATTTCATGACTTGGATTAGTGATATATCAGTGATGATTACTTAGTTGATCTCATTTCACATGTTGTTAATGATGTCTTGATGATTCCTAATTAGTAAATGTGGTGTCTTCATAACAATGTTAACATGATGTTTTTAATGATGATTATGTTTGTACTGATAAAGATGCATTATTATATCTATGCATTTTATGTTAGATTTGTGATTTTTATGATACTTACCCCATACTTGCATGTGTATGGTGCGTGTGTTTATTTTATCTTTCTATCTGACGTGTTTGATGTGGTTAGGGGAGGGAGTCGTAGTCACCTATTAGTCAGGATCTACACAATGCACCACTCCATGCCATTGGCTATTTAGTTTAGATATATTTATATACATGTACATGCTCATCTTTGATGTAGGATGCAAGTACCAGGCATCAACTTCCCTGAATTGCCAGGATGAGTGTGCCCAATTACAAATACTCAAATGGTGAGAATGGGAAGATAATGATTAGGTCCAATCCCAACCATAGCCTAAAATACTTGTCCTACAAGGAGGACTCCTAACAGACTACCTACCCTTTTAAAAACTCATGAGTATTTTGTGCACATGTTGTTTTGATGAATTTTCTGTTAATTAAGTCTAATTAAAGGATTAACTTAATGATTTAATTTAATGGAAAATTATTATGACATTTTAATATTTAATTATATTTAATTAATTGAGAAATTAATTAAATAAAAAGAATTGAAATTTTTTTTTTTATATTATAAATCGAGGGATCAAAAAAGAGCACCAAAAAGGAGGGAGGCAAGGCCTCAACCAGCTAATCAGAGAGTATTAGAGAAGAAGGTCCAGCAAAGAGGGACCATCAAGTAAAATACATATAGAATGGAGCAATACAAAAATCCAAGAGAGTCAGCAAAGCAACCATAAAAGGACTCATCCTGAAGGATGAAATCTTCAAACTTGTTGACCCAAGATGTCCAATCAAGCGGTCCCTCCATCCATATAGCTTTTTTCTGTGCCATTAGTTGGTGGAAGACATCAAGATTATCAGCAGAGGGGCTTTTTCTGATTTTAATTTCTTGCAGGAGCTTGGCAAGGGCTTCATCAAATGCCATCTGATTGTCCATTGTAGTAGCAAGCTCGTACCCATTCAAAATCTCGTAAATAAACATTGTGGCCCAGCCATCACGCAAAAATATGAGCAACTTTCTTTTCTCCAGGTTGAGCACACAACAGATCTATGAGGCAATTTTGAAATATATGAGATTTCTATGAAATCCAGTAAGAGATCTGGTAACACCTTGGAACTTAGAATCATTTCTAAATTTCCATATATGCCAAAGGATAAGAGAAGAAAGCACTTGCCAGAATAAGTTAGCATCTTTTCTAAGTCATTCAATAAAACCAGTAAGAGAATTGAATTTGAAGATAAAAGTTATATGTTTAAATTTTAGAACATGATAATATTTATTTAATTTAAAGAATATTATATTTAGAGTTTATTTTTAAATAAATGCTAAATATTATTATTATTTAAGTTGATAAATATTTTATCAATTAAAAATTCAAAAAAATAAAATTTTAAAGTGAAAATATATTAATTTATGAAAAATATTTAAGTTCGCAAGATACGTGCATGAGATTAAAATATAGGAAATTAATTAAAAAGATAAAATATGTGAACTTAATAAAGATATTTTAATAAAGTGCGTATGAGATTTAAAACTTAATAAATTAAATAAAAGAAAATTAATTGTGTGTTAAAGAATTAATTAAATTAAATAATTGTAATTTAGAACTGGTGGTGATAGAAACCCTAAAAAGTAATTAGATTCTATATTAGAGGGTTTTCGGGTCATTATTGCACACATAGGTTTTGGTGAACAACTTGAAGGGTTTGGAAAAGAAGGGAAGTTTTTGTGGCTTGAAGGATTTTGCTTAGGAATTTTCATCTAGCCGTCAAAATTAGCATCAATTCTAGGTAGGATCTCGTGATTTAATTGTTAGTAGTTTTTTGCTCTTCAAACTTTTGTCTACTCTTTGTCTTTTGCATGTATTATTTTGTTTTTGGTATGCAAATATTTGTTCTTGATTGAGAAACATCAGTACATGGACCTAGAGGGATACTTCGCTAAGTCTACTTTAGAGGATTATATTTTAATATGAATAAGATTGAATAAGAAATCAAGCAAATACAAGAATCTACTAGATGTTGGAATTGGGTTTGCAATTTAAAAGATAAATATTGTCCTTTTTCAATAGATTTTAAGAATGAAAATTAATCTGAAAATGGACTTGAAAGAAAAGAAAATTATAGGTTAGAAATGTGCTTGGTTAATGATATCTTTTCTGTCGAAATTATTTCCTACTTAATGATATCTTCTCTATCAGGTTATATTTATAAAATTTTATAAAAAAAATTATATATATTAATTACTTGTGGAGGGGGAGGAATTTTTCATATTAAATTTCTTATAAATCAAAGTTTTATTAAAATAAATTTATATTAATTAAACAAAATTATATATATATATATATAATTGGGGAGGGGCAGGTTTTACCCACCCCCTTACCTCTATAGATTGTCGGCTTAGCTGCTGCCGCAGCAGTGACTGCTACAATAGTAGCAATACTATGTACTGCTACTATGACAGTAGCCTGCTACGGCAAAGTTGCCGCAGGTTAAAGGCTATGGCCAATTTTAATAGCTGTCAAGCTATAAACATTTTTTAATATATTTTTTTTTTAAATTTTATTTTAATTATAATTTAGTTTTATTAAATTTTTAAATTATTGAATTTTAATTATATTAGATTTTTAATTATATTGAATTTACATTATCATTTATTAATAATTTGTAATTAAATAAATTATTAATAAATATAATATAGATTTTTAAGAAAAATATTAATTAGTTTAATTAAAATTTGATTTAATTGAGATTAATTAATAAAGGAAGTTGTTTAAATTAAGTTTAAGATTTATTAAACTATTATAATACTAATTTTAACGAAAATGTAGATTATTATGTTGATAGATCAATAAGTAGTATTAATAATTTAATTATTACACTTGGGTTGTTTTGGGGACTTAACTTGAAATCAATTACGGGTAATTGTGTGTTTCATTTGGATATAGGAACAAGATATTTTTGCAAGGGTAAACTATGGGGTTTCTCTGATTAAAACATATGTTCAACTAGAAATGGAAACCTCAGATTAACTCAAGTATATTATCAATCAATTGAACCATGAGACTAGTTACATAAACACAAACATTGAAAAACTAAAACTTTACTTGTAACCCAATTATGTATTTTTAAATCAAACCCAAACTATGAAACTGTGATGTTGCTTGTACTATCTATGCTTTTGGATTTTCGAGTCAATTAGGTGTTGATCAGTCTAGGATCTACACTAAAGGTTTTTGTGAGATTTCTTTTATACTATTTATGTGGTTGGATGTCATGATATGTCTTGTGATTCAAATTGAGATTATATTTATGAGTTTTGCTTGTGGAGCATTTATGTGTTCTTGGATGGGACAACCATCTTATTATCAGGTTGCCTGTTAAGGAACTGAGTTTGATTATTATGAGTGTTGTGGTATGGGACACAACTATGTTTTATGTTCTTAGGAGAGGTTGTCTAGGTACATGTCTTGGGAGTGGCTTGCAATAGGGGTCCGGGACCTAAAGTTGTCAGTGCCAAGGTAAGCTAATGCAAGTAATGTAATAAGTGATAATTTAGTAATAAATATTTTGGGGGGGAAACACACTAAAAAGATAAGTTAGAGATATTTGATCCACCCACGCCTTGAGTGCTTGTATAGACTAAGGATGGGAATGGGATGATTGCCCCATCTTTTTTAGAGGGCTTTTTGGTTTCCACAAGTATCATGTTGAGGGTCCGAGGTTTAGAGTAACCAATCCAAGGTAACTCAACGCTTGAGGGTCTGGGGCCTATTTAGAGACCAGTCCAAGGTAACTCAAGTAGCCATGTGATGACACTCCCTAGTATCTAGCCTAAGTCTCCTCTGTAGATTTTTTGTACCTCTAGTGGTGTACTTATTGTTGATGTGTTTATTGTGGTTGTTTACTTTCATCAAGATGATGATTGGTGATTCATGGATGATGTACTTTTGACATGTGGTTCTTGACTTGACAGAATATCTTTAGTTGACTTTATCTTATGATCTTGGTATTTGATTTATACTTGGTTCGAGTATGATGTTTGGTTATGTGGTGTTGGTATTGGATTGAGTGTTCTTACCTTTGCATTATTTTATCTTCTTGAGTAGCATGTGTTACCTTTGAGGTAGTGTTGGCTATTAGGAATTCCTTGCCTAGGAATGTTTTATGTTTGATTAGCCGTACGTGGATCATTCATGATCTTCCCTGCACGGTGGGAGTGGAAGCCTGATTAGGTAACCATGTGGTTGAGAGGTAGTGTCTTCTTGCCATTTGGGTTTTCCCTCATATTGCCAGCTAATGGATGTTCATTGTAGAAGATGTATCTTGTTCATTCTTATTTCTTATCTCAGAGACTTCTTTTCAATTGATGTAATAATTCTATCATGTATTTTGATGTATTCTATCTATTCGCACATACCCTGTGACATGTGCAGTGGATGTTATTAATTGGATGTACTTTCATTGTATTATTTTTACTTATGCTTTGCTTATGTGATTATGTATCTGTTATTTCTTTATGATCATGAGGCATTGTACTTGAAACTTAAACTAATTAATTTAAAATTATTAAATTATGTGACTCAACATAAGGGAACCCTTGAGGAATTGAAACTATATTTGTAATTGAAAATATGTATTTGATGTGCATGATTATATATCTTCCGCATTAATGTTATCTTGATGTTGTTAAAACCTTTAAAAAATATAGTTTAGTAAACATTGTAACATGTTAGGTTTATTTCTCTTGGGTTCCCGAGCGGGGCATTATAGCAACCCTCTTTCCCACCTTAGCAAACTCACCTCTCTGCCTCGCTACTCATTGGCGAGCATCCCATCTTAGCCTCCGTCAGCCCAACTTGGTGAGTATTTCATGGCAATGCAAAGATTGGAACCTTCTCTGGAAAGTCTGTTAACTGCAACAAATAAGTTTGTCTGCCAAATAGTTCATCCCAGGATCCTGAATGACTCCCATGATGCTTTCAAGTTGTTCCATGATGCAGGGGCATTGACAAGTGGAAATATTTAAAAGTTTCTAGTTTATGCATGGTTGAATTATATTGTAACATGGCTTCTAAGCCATTTTAATAGTTTAGTTTTCTTAGTAGCTTAAGAGTCATAGATTTAAGAGATACATTATTTGTATAATCATGAACTCCATGATTCCATATTAGTCTAGTTAGTATATTATTAGATTACAAAATAGTTTGGAGTCAGAGTTATAGATTAGTTATGAGAATTAGTTTTGGGAAGTTATTGGTTCTCAGCAATTCTTTATCTTTGCAATAGAGAACCTGGGGGAGTAGTAGGGTAGAGTAGGAGAATGGAATGGTGGAATGGTTTATTGTAATAGAGAATGAACCAAGACCAGGAATTCATTATTGGTTTGAATTCTAAAATAGTTTGTTTTCAAGAGCCGTTACTTTGTTTTGATATCGAATTTGATATTGGTTAGTGGATGAATTTCTTGGCATGAATAGAATTGACCATAAAATAAATCATGTTCGGTTACTTGAGATTCAATTATTCACCCTTCTGCTATGCGCTCTACATCAAATTGGTATCAGAGCACAGAAAAAGGTCTGGGAAGAAAATCTAGGATTTGGAAGATTGAAGGTCCCTCGTTGATGCTTGGAGTTGAACTAGCCTCCAAGAGTGTTCCAAGGTGGTGGCTAGATAGCTAATGAAACCTAGATTGGTGAGAAGAGATGGCTTTGATGAGGAGTGAAAGAGAACTGATTAAGGCATTAAAGGAGTACTTGTATGGCGATAAGAAGGAGAGAGAAGAAAGAGAAAGAAAGAAGAAGGAAGAAGAAGAAAGAAAGAAAGAAATAGAATGGATGAGACAAGAGGAGTTGAGAAGCCTAAGAAGGGTTTTGGAAGAAAAAGAAGAAGAAAGTTACAAGAACCTTAGAGAAGAGTTAGATAAGAGTATTGCAAAGTGGGAAAGGATAGCATTTCTTTTGGAGCAAGTAGTAGATGAAGATGAAGTTGTTGATGAAGACAAGGATCAAGAAGTGGTACACATTCCATTGGAAGGGCATGGATAGTAGATGAATTTTGGTGTAGAGAGTGAAAGTGAGAGTGAGAGTGAACAACAAGAGGTTGTTGTTAAACCTTGTGAGGAAAAGGTTCTTGCAGATGAGGGAGAGTTGGTGACAGGTATGGTTGAAGAAATGATTTTCCCAGATGATGGACATGTTGAAAATTATGATCAAGATGGAATGGACATAGTCCAAGGATTTCAGGGTGAGGAGAAGACTATTAATGACAAGGATGAAGTATTTGTTGATCACTGTGATGCTCTAGAGATATATAAATAGGAAGAAGATCATATTGTGGGTTGGTATTTTTATGCAGGTGATATGATGGTGCCTACTGTATTTGTTTTGGAATTTGAAGAAGGCAGCACTACACATGTCAAGAAGGGCATTTACCACAATGATTGCATTCAATATGTTATGGCAGGCAACATAATTTAATTTTTCTTATGGTGACAACATTGCCTTCATATAATTGGAGGACTCAGAAGAAGATCGCAGCAATTCAACGAGAGTTGAATTTTTCTCTCCCCGGGAGTATGATGTAGGGGCATCAGCAAGTGGAAATATTTCAAAGTTTCTAGTTTATGCATGGTTGAATTATATTGTAACATGGATTCTAAGCCATTTTAATAGTTTGGTTTTCTTAGTAGCTTAAGACTCATAGATTTAAGAAATAAAGTATTTGTATAATCATGAACTCCATGATTCCATATTAGTCTAGTTAGTATGTTATTAGATTACAAAATAGTTTAGAGTTGGAGTTATAGATTAGTTATGAGAATTGTTTTTGGGAAGTTATTGGGTCTCAACAATTCTTTATTTCTACAATAGAGAACCCAAGAATGGAAGAGGGGGAGTAGTAGGGTAGAGTAGGAGAATGGAATGGTGGAATAGTTTATTGTAACAGAGAATGAACCAAGACCAGGAATTCATTGTTGGTTCAAATTCTAAAATAGTTTATTTTCAAGAGTCGTTACTTTGTTTTGATATCGAATTTGATATTGGTTAGTGGATGAATTTCTTAGCATGAATAGAATTGACTGTAAAATGGATCATGTTCAGTTACTTGAGATTCGATAGATGATCCCATATTTTAATATTATTTTGTGCTTATTCAACCTTCTGCTATGCACTCTACATCATTCCAGGTTACATTAGCCTAATCAGAGGCCCTGACAGTATACCCAGCATTTTTAAGAAGACCATCAATCTCTAACTCAAACTTTCTACCATTAGAGGGTGGTGGCTCATACATGGCAGCTCCATTTATGTGATTCAAACACTGGCTGGCTGAAACTATAGAAGAAGATGGAAGGTTGTACAAGAAGATGGAATGTTGTAGGAGATGGTGACATTTTTCTTCTAATTTTTTTCTCATAAATTTTTTATTATCCCTAACAATTTTTTTATTAGCCTATCAAAATTTAGGAATTGTTAGATGAAAAATAAATTAAAAAATAAAGTGATTTTAAACTTTAGAATGTAGTGAGTATTAATTGTAAAAATTAATTGTCACCCTCAGTGAAAATATCAGTTCCCTACCTATAGATAGGCAGGGACTAATAAAACAGAGAAATCATAATGGGTTAGGGAATAGAGAAAGTTAGCTCTTTATTTTTCATAAAAAAGGCAACTACAAACTAAACCAAAAGCATCGTTCATGTTCATTTTTCCTTTTAGCAATTTTAATTAATAAATGTAAGCACTAGCTTATTAGACGCTAGACAAAAAATAAATTCATAACTTGAATGTCATAATAATTAGTGAAAATATGATACCATTCCAATATGGTGGAACCTACAGCATAATGATAAGGGACTGCTTAGCCAAGATTTTGCATAATGATGATAATAAAAAAATGTTTCTATATTTCTTATGCTCTCATATAAGTTCTATTGGTAGTTCTTTATTTATTTAAGTTTGGTTTCTTTGGTTTCTTTGAGTTAACTAGACAACTATAGAAGTTCACCAGCTAGTAGATTAAGTGCTAAACATTATTTCATACTATTGTGACTTGTTAACAGACTAGAAAGGAAACATTTCATGATCTCTATTGTTTTCTACTATTATAAGTGGATATGGTAATTACTATTGTTCCATCCCCTTAATATCCACAGAAACTTATACACATTTTGTATGTCATAATTTATTTTAGCAAATTATTGGAATCATAGATGATTTAAGTTCTAGCTTATTTTTAGTGGTCAACATATAGCCATGCTACTTAGAGATATGCATGTTTTGCAATCAATTTAAAGAAAAAATGGAATTTACTTTGAGCATTCTATAAACCACAAAAATATTGTCAATATCCATTGTTTATTTTCTTGTTCTGAATTCTTTACTTGACGGTTTCACCATTATGCTCTCTATTAGGGTAAGTGCAAGAAGTTGGGTTGCAATTTTGCAGAAGTCAATTATGCGAAATGAGACCTCTTCAAAAATGGGTACCCGATTTGTTAGAACCAGGTACCCATTATAGTTTGGGTGCCTAATTCATATCAAAAAATTGGGCACTCAATTTTTGAATAAAGATCAGGCACCTGAATCATAATTTAAAAACCAAGCACCCGATTTTAGACAAATCGAGCACCTGAATCGTAATTTAAAAACTAGACACCCAATTTTAGACAAATCGAGCACCCGATTCATAAAAAACATTAAGTCCATTTTTTGTGGTTTGTTTTTTTCATTTTCACTTTCACTGCGCATTAATGAATGGGAGCCCAATTTGTGTTTGGAAACAGGAACCTGTTTTGTACGTTCTACTAACCCCCGACTATTTTTTTCACTCTTCCAAGTATTTTAATTTGTTTTAGATAATTTTACTTCATTATTTTTAGTTTTTTTCTTTATAATTTCATCAATTTATTGTTTCTTTTTCACATTTAATAGTTTTGTATATTAAAATTCTAGATTTCCATTGTTAATAATTTTATATTTAGATTATTGTTAATTTAAAATCTTTGCAAATTAAAATATCATCTTTTTTTATAATTAGATTTTCATTTAAACTTTTTTTTTGTAGATGTTCATTTAAAAATTATTATTTCACATGTTTCGATGTATTTAATTTATATGACACATAATTAAAGTTAAAGTGATGGATGATTATGTAGATGCATTAGATGTTTAGATTGTTTAAACATGTATTTACATTAATGTTTTAGATTTATTTCACTAAATAGTAATTTTAAATTAGTTTGTTATATATATTAAATATTAACCAAACTTTATGGTTAGAATTTGTGTAAACCCTATACTTGAACCTACACTTTACACTTAAATACATGTTTATGAAACATTTTTCTAACTCTAATATATTAACTTATTACCCTATTTGTATCCCTAATTCAACTATATAATCCAAATCTTAGGTAATTATAATCCCTAGAATTGAACTATAATCCTAATTTGAATGCTAACCATGTAATCCAATTTTAACTTGAGCCATAGTAACACTAACCTTAATTTATGTACATCCTAACTGAACCCTACATAATGCACATAATCTGAAACCCTTACTTCAATCCTGCATCTAACTCTAAACCTTAAATGCCTAGCTCTAGATAATAAGTTAAGTTTCAAACATTATATTCCTAACCCTACCATATAGACACTAAATTCTAAATGTACATGTAAATCATGATGTTAGCTACCCATATCCATACCCTAACACTAAACCTAACCAAGTTTTATGAACTCATACCCTAAAATGTTATTTATAAAACTTAACCATGTAACCCTAATCTTGTAGTTTAAGGTGATGTATGTATGTTTGAATTGAATGGAAGTTTAATATTTTATGTAGATGTATTAAATTTATAAATAGGTAATTGTTGCACTCTCTCAATTATTCACATATTTTCACATGTATGAATTGATATCATTATACGAAAAAATCAAGTTAACATTTATTTTAATTGTTAAATAATAAATTATTAATCTTTGTGTATTAAAATAAATTCTAAATGATATATCAAATTATAGATAAAAGTAACTTACCTTTATATCAAATGATCTAGAGCTATGTACATGTATATATGTATATCACAACAAGAACTTGGTTCATATTCAATATATTAAACTTGAAAATCTCCTCTATCACTTCAAATAGGCCCCTATGACTTGGTAAGACAATATAGATCCATGAACCTTTAAAATTTTAAAGGTTTTGCTAATGTCACAAGTTGATTTTATTGTCTATATTTTGCGTGTAACATAACAATGAAAATTTTATTTTAAGCTTAAATATACACTAAATATCTAACATGAAAGTTTTACTCAAAGGTAGAATTAATTTAATTGGGAATAAGACTAGCAATCACACCTTATGGTGCAATAGGTACACTGAATAGATATTGAAGGTCAATTAAAAAAAAACATTGGCGAAGGTGAATTAGAAAAAAAACATTGGTGTATTATTTTGTATACATTTGTACAACTAATAGATAAAAAAATCTCTAAAATTAGAAAGATCTAGTCATATTGCAATAAAACTAGCAATCAATAAAACTAGCTTAAATATACACTAAATATCTAACATGAAAGTTTTACTCAAAGGTAGAATTAATTTAATTGGGAATAAGACTAGCAATCACACCTTATGGTGCAATAGGTACACTGAATAGATATTGAAGGTCAATTAAAAAAAAACATTGGCGAAGGTGAATTAGAAAAAAAACATTGGTGTATTATTTTGTATACATTTGTACAACTAATAGATAAAAAAATCTCTAAAATTAGAAAGATCTAGTCATATTGCAATAAAACTAGCAATCAATAAAACTAGCTTAAATATACACTAAATATCTAACATGAAAGTTTTACTCAAAGGTAGAATTAATTTAATTGGGAATAAGACTAGCAATCACACCTTATGGTGCAATAGGTACACTAAATAGATATTGAAGGTCAATTAAAAAAAAACATTGGCGAAGGTGAATTAGAAAAAAAACATTGGTGTATTATTTTGTGTACATTTGTACAACTAATAGATAAAAAAATATCTAAAATTAGAAAGATCTAATCATACTATATTACTATAAACCTTAACCTTATCAAACCCTATCACAAATATTAAATCATAATGGTAAACAAGATAGAAAATCTTAATACTAATCGTGACATAGACCTAAACCATTATCCTAAGCTTAACCCTATTAAAAAATGCAACTTCAACCATAAAACTAACTATATTCCTAAGTTTAACCTCAACCTAATCATAACTATAAAAAAAATATAAACCCTAAACATAAAACTAAGTATAATGTGCTCCCTTACCTTAAAACCATAATTCTAACTCTAAACCCTAGATTCATGTAACTCTAATCCTAAACTCAACTCTAATCCTAACATTAACTAAAACCCTAATCCCAAACAATCATAACCAAATCCTTAACAGAACCTTAGCCCTAATTATGACATAAACCTAGACTCTCTTAAATTCTATTTGTGATTTTCAGTAAGTCATGTTTCCCTTCCAAATCAAATGTATTACAATTAAACAAAAAATATATTTTGAAAATATTTTATTACTATCTAAAATTAAATATCAATTTGATATTTATATTGTAAAAAAAGTGATATTGCAATAAATATACTTTTAAATATAATTAATTTAAATTTAAATTTAAATCTAATTTTGATATAAATATCTACTAAATAAAATAAAAATTAATTAAAATTTAAAATTCAATATATTTGATATAAATATTAATTAATAAAAAATGAATTCAATACAATTGAAATTGTATAATATTGATTGGAATTGTAAATATGTTCTCAAATATCTAATTATTCATTTCAAATAATAAAATACCTTCAACATAAACATTATCCACACATAATTATAGTTAAATAAATCATATTACTATAAATATTTCTCTATTCAAAATGTTGACCCTTTTCCATAATTCTAAAAGTGAAATTATTTCCACTCTTCCTTGGAATAAATATTTAGAAATATAGTTCTCGTATATTTTAAATAGAAATTTCTACAAATTTGATATAACTATTGTAACTATTGTTAAAAGCTTAATGCTTGAATCAAATTTTACAGTGAAAAACTACATGCATTATTCCTAATTCAAAAAGACTTGTGAGCTTGCAATTGAGTCCATCAAGATGTACCCTATTTATTTCATGTTACATGTCCTTGGCCTGATAAATTACAAATGGAATTTTTTTAATGAACTAAATTGTAACCTTAATAAAAAATGTTAAATCCTAAATCTTAATCAACATATATTAATCCTCAATCTAGTAAAACCTAATTTTGTAAATGTTAACGCTTTATAACATTTTTGTAAATTCTACGCACAATCATAACACTAATCTTTTTTTAAAATACTTCTAATTCTTAGCCTAATCTTGACCATAATCTAAATATAATTTGAATCTTAATCCATACCCTAACCCTAACCTATACTTTATAGTTATGTATGTTTATGATGTCCACAATGTTTTTCTAATCCAAATGTATTCTTTCCTCTTTTTGTTATATTCAAGTAGTTAAACATATATATTAGATGTAAATATATGGTTTTAAAGATGTATTTATATTGATATTTTAGATTTATTTTATTAAATAGTAATTTTGTGAATTTTAATGTTGTATACATATATGCACATTATATTTGATGGACCCACCTCAAACCCCACCCCCTCCCCCACCCCCACCATAGCCCCTGTCCCCTCCATCTCCACCTCCACCTCCACCCCCACCTCTATGACCACTTAGTCCTCCTCCATTGCCTGTCCTAGAGGATTTTCTCGAGACCATGAGGTACAACCTTCATGACCTCATGCAAGATATTCAGAGTATTAGGGATGAGGCCCATCCCCCCTTCACCTACTTCACCTTGCAAATAGCATGCAAGGTGTTGTACAATCTATTGAGCATTTAGATAGTGACATAGATAACTTTAGATTATGGAGACAAAACATGCATGCCTTCTATTCTGACAGCCTATCTTATAGAGAGGTCCATCAACAGAAATTACAAAAATGACATTTAAAAAAATATTTTATAATCTCGAAGACAGGTCTTGAGATAAGAGAGAAGAAGCCTTGCATATCTATTAGATGGTGCACATATCCTCATATATCACAACACTTTTGGGAGTGTTGTTGGATGGTATTTGTGTTGAGATCTAATTGAAAAGATCATTATTGAGAGAGATCATTAAAAGACAGAGATTTTTGAAGAAGACTATGTGTTTCAATCATTATTTTGTCACTGATGTCAAACCCGCTATTTCCTGGTAAGACAATTGCTTATAAGATTCAAGTACTATCACTTAGTTGATTGATGATGAGGATTCAATCAAAAGATGTAACAATAGCACCTAGAGGAAAGGTTGAGTTATGATTATGTAATGAAGTACAAGGATCAATTAAGATAGTGATGACATGATGAATTGATAATCTACTAAAGATTACAAATGTTGGCTACACTAAGAAAGTTTAGAAGAAAAAGTTACACAAAGTTTGTCTGCTAAGCATGACCTAGTGGATAGTAGGTGCTGAGAAAATTCAGTGCAAGCTGAGCAAAAAATTAGTTAGAGTTGAGTAAAATTTCATTCTAGTGTATGTCAAGCAAAACAGTTGATGTTGAGTAAAGTTTAGTTGATACCGAGCACCAATAAACTTTAGTAGGTGCCGAGTAATTTCATAGTGGATGTCGAGCAATGCAGTATGTGTCGAGCATCAAAAGGTTGATAATGTTGAGCTGTTGCATTATTTAAAAGATCAAATATTTGATGAATCTGAGCTGGCAAATTAGTTTTCTTGAATTTTGTGAATGGGGTGGAAGATAAGGTTGATGAGCTAGTGGCATAGAATTTGAGGTAAACCATTTTTAGACGAATTCAAATGGATTCTAGAAGTGTTTTAGAAGAAATATGAGATATGGAGTGGATACATTGTATCCTACCTAATCCATCCGAACCCTAATTTGGATAATGGAAAATGAGCAGCAAAATATCTTAATTTCCTATTTATAGGAATGACTAGTGATGAAGCAAGGTTTTCATGTGTGAGAATCTAAGGAAGACAAGGAATCAAGGGTTTTTCTTGATCAAGTGACCTAAGAGAAGAGTCGGCAATGGCATGTTAAGCAAGAAGGCTTAATGAGATGAATGCTTGAAGGGTGAACAAGCTATTAGAGCTGCAAATTATGAAGGCCAAGTAGAATTGAGGACTGAATAGCGATCTATAATTTGCAAGAGAAGTTGTAAGTTGTATCACATCAAAGCCTTATTATTACTCTCTAACAATTGTATCAGTCTAGGGTAAATCCTTTGGATTAAGGTTGACCTAGCAGTCATTTGTAAATCCTTTAACTAGGTGGCATTCAAAGTAAATGGCCTAAAGTCCTCTAACAAGGCTCACTTCTAATAGGATGATCGAAATCCTTTAACAAGGTCACATTTAACAATATGTATTGTAACCATTAACAGGGTTGACCTTTCACAAGGCATTACTTCAGAAGAGTGAAAAAGAGTAGCATGTTACTGGTGGTTTTTCCCAAATTGGGTTTCCACATAAATCATTGTGTCAAGTAAGTTGATGAATCTATTATGTTTCATGCTTTACATTTCTGCAAGTTTATTTGATAGTAACCTACAAGTTTTAGTGATTGCATAATTTTATGGATGCATGCATGATTATAAGTGTTTTATGGGTTCACTAGAGCTATGAAATTTTTTATTTATACATCTAGACCTTGGATAATTGATTCACCACCCCCCCCCCCCCCCCCCCCCCACCCTCTCAGTTATTCTAAAGTATTCCAACAATTTCACCATGCCCCACACACTAATCATGAGTT
>CM053786.1:298341305-298383805 GCA_028749045.1 Cupressus sempervirens | reverse complement strand
AGTAAAATTTCATGCCCCTTGAACCAAACATCATGAAAGGATCCTCAATTAAGCATATGATAGGAGCTTCATACTTTTGCTTGGAATCAAAAGGTCAAATACATCACATTACATATAGAAAACATGATTTTATAAGCAACTATCCACATAGAATAACTAAGCAATTATAAGGTTAGAAGGAAAGAATCAAATCCATAAAATTATCATTATAAAAACAACATATAAAAAGTAGAACCTATCTAATCCTCTAGATTTACCCTCCTATGTGGTCAACCAAACCCTTAATAGCCACCTTTCAAAGATTCATAGAGTTATACACACAAGTGGCAATTCACAACAATATAAACATTCACATAGCCCCCTTAATAATGACATCACTTATTTGTTATGAATATCCTTCCTATTTAAAATTGTTTTAGTTTATATGAAAAAGAAGAATAAAGTAGTTCATGGTTGTGAATTCTCACAACCTCTTTGCTCTTAGTGTCTGCATTTAGCATCTCCTAAATACCTCATGGATGACATTTGTCAAAAAATCTTTTGCATACCCTACAAAGAAGTCTGCAACAAAATCTCCTGCATACCCTGCGAAGGACATTTGCATCAAAATCTATTGTGAATGATGTCTACAAAAAACTCTACCTCCATTCCTCTCCATCAATGGTTTCATTTTCAACCAATAAAAAATGGAGCTCTGCAAATACCTGTTCAACATTAAACAACAGAAACAGATGTAGTTCATAGCATGAAGAATGGAGGCCAAGGTTTGACACATAGAAATTATTCCCTCATAACACTGTCCAAGCTTTAAAGCCACTTTCTTATTACTGAAAAGATCTAGATTCATGATTTAAAACATCAAGGTGTAAATGATTTCATTTACCAAATCCTATACAATTTTCTGAGATCCACTCTTGTAATTCAGATCATTTGGATAGAGGAAAAATATACCATAGATTAAATTAGGCTATGCTCTGGAAAATGGAAAAAAATATAGACGTAGCAAATCATGTGAATAAATTAGTATTTGTCAAATGTGTTAATCATTTAGTTTTCAGGCATCAACAACATTAAAAATCAGGGGAAAATAAAATTTTACCTAATAAGGGTTCAGCTTTTTCCCAGTCTATATTTAAGAAATATGGGTATAGGCTGAAAGGAAAACATGAGATCCCCTGTATTCCGATCAGCAATAGTTTTGAAGCTTTGAACAATGATCATCCAAAGTTGAACACATTTAGTGCCCTAGTTAAACAACATAAAGATAGGGATAGAAAGATGACAATATTAAATAAATATCCATGCAAAAAACAATGGGTGGCAAGTCGTAACTTCGAATAGGAACCAAAGAAGAAATGCATCACAACAAAGACAGCAACCAATGATGGAAAAAAATAACAATCATCTAAAATAGTCTACCCAAATTATCAAACTAGCAAAGGAAGCAAAGTGAATGACAAAATTGGTAACTTTCTCAGTGAATGCAGACAAAAATTACAAGCAAGCAATATATAAACTTGCCAAAAAATTTGAAGCTAATTGTATTCCATTAGGGAAAAAATTGAAGCAAGCAAACTTAGAAAAACTACTTAGAGCTTCTATGAAAAATCAAAAAACCTATATTCCACCACATAAAAGGGAGAAGGGGATTTTAGATTATACAAAGCTACCTACATATCAAAGCAGTATGACAATGCCACCACTAGACAAGGTAAAGGAAACTAATTGCTATAATTGTTCTAATATATTATCATTAGTGATAGGAATAAAGAAGAAAAGTGGAAGGAATGTTCAGAGCTAGGAGTATATGTTCACTAGAGTGGACCAGACAAGCATTTATCAAAATTGACAAAGAAATTAGAGAAGGTCTGCAAACAACAGGTAAGTATTAGTACTTCTTCAAAATTATCAAATTATCTTCATTGCAAAAATAAAGAAATTAGAAATAAAATACTTTCAATATCAAAATGTTATTATAAAGGGCATGTAGTTAAATTTCAAACTTGGATACCTAATTGGAATGATAAAAAAGAGCATATGATACCAACTTGGTATGAATGCAGCAACCTTCCAGTAGAAATCAAACATTTATATACATTATTCAAAATAGGTAAATCAATCAGTAATCTTATAGGTATAGACTTAGAGTATGATAAAACCAACAATGTTAAATGTCTAATAGATGAGGAACCAAATCAACAAATGATTAGGAGAAAAAAGATCATAACTAATAGATCCATTTATGAAATTGAATTTAAGAAATATGAAGGGGAAATTAAAGGCATTATTAAAAGAAATCTAGAAATAGATCATAATATCTCAAACATAAAGGAATCTTTCAAAAATATTAGATTAAAGATAAGGGAACAAAGGATTAAGGAAATTTATAAGGATAAAAATAAGAAGATAGGAAAAGTAGAAGAAAGGGAAAATTTTGAACAGAGCATACAAACAAAAAATACACCTATACTAAAAAAGAGCACAGAACAAAGTCAATTGGAATGTATAGAAGTACTAGAACAGAGAACTGAAGGTATATACAAGGAAATGACAATAGTAGAAGCATTGAAAGAATGCAATATTTTTCATAAGGAGAATGATAATTTGAAAGAAACAAAAAGAAGCATTAAAGAATGGTATAAAATGAAACATGAGATTAAACTATTACATGCAGACATTGAAGATCAGGCTATGCTAGGAGAACAATTTCATCAGGAACATGAGGCAAGACATCAACTTATAGACCAAAGAAAAGAAAAGGAGAATGATAATACTAATAAAAAAATTAGGATCAATATGGATAATAGGATGGTAAACAGATCAAAAATGAAGCATTTTGAGCAAAAAAACTAGTCAAAAACAATGGGATGATGAAGATAAGATGATTAATAAGGATATGAACCAACAAGTAGATTTGGAAATGGAAAACACAAAAGAAGAAAGTTTAAAGCCAATAGAGTATACAAAAGATTAGGAAGAAGAATATATGATTCCAATAGAAGATTTAGAACAATGGAGCAATATAACAATCAGAAAAAGGTCAAAAAGAAAAGCTATAAATTTTGCCAAACACCAATAGATGGGAAAGATGTCTTTGAATTAAATCTACAGAGGTGAAGGATAAAAAAAAGGAATATAGTATACCTCCAGAAGTTGAAGCTTTCTTAAAAGAATCAAAACTGTATAATCAAGAAGATCCTAACATAGAAATTGAACCTAATGAAGTGTTATAGAACTGGGAGGAATTCAGGGTCTTAGAAGAGACTTCAAAAACATTGGAAAAGGAAAATTTAGAAAAGGAAATAGATACAAATGTAGAAGAAAATAAAATAACAGAACAAATATTAGAAGAATTAATAAATGAGGAAGAAGATAAAGAAGGAACTGCAAAAGAATACAACAACCATATAAGTATAGATAATTTGGGTATTTTAATCAATCAGGAAGGATTTAGAACTCCAAAATGTGGGAAATCAAAATTGAAAAGAGGAAGAAAATCATTTAAGGAGTTACGAGATGCAAATGGTCAAGTCAAGGAACAAAAATAGATATTTGAGGTGAGGATCATAACATGGAATACTAGGGGCCTGAATGCTCCTAGTAAACAAAGAGTGTTGAAATGTAACCTAACACTCTTTGAATCAGATGTAATTATGATACAAGAAACTAAACTTAGCAAAGAAGAAGGGGAAAAGCTAAGGAAAAAACTAGGTAGATGGAATGCAAAAATGAAGGAATTAGATGGAGCATCAAGTGGAATGGGAATCATTTGGAATATCAGAAAAACAAACATTAAAATTATAATATCAAATAGCAACTAGATGGGGAGTGAGGTTTCAAGTAATAAGCATAATCTCCAATTCATTCTTATTAATGTTTATGGTCCAATAGAAACTACAGACAAAGGAAAGTTTGGAATGATATAACTACCTTTATGGAGTTATATCTTGTGACAAATATGATCATAGGTGGTGACTTCAATGCCATACTTAACCTCAAAGAAAAATTTGGAGGTTCTCAGATTTTAACAAGGAATATAGTAGAATTTAGAGAATGGGTCTTGTAATTATGATACAAGAAACTAAACTTAACAAAGAAGAAGGGGAAAAACTAAGGAAAAAACTAGGTAGATGGAATGCAAAAATGAAGGAATCAGATGGAGCATCAAGTGGAATGGGAATCATTTGGAATACTAGAACAAAAAACATTAAAATTATAATATCAAATAGCAATTGGATGGGGAGTGAGGTTTCAAGTAATAAGCATAATCTCCAATTCATTTTTATTAATATTTATGGTCCAATAGAAACTACATACAAAGAAAAGTTTGGAATGATATAACTACCTTTATGGAGTTATATCTTGTGACAAATATGATCATAGGTGGTGACTTCAATGCCATACTTGACCTCAAAGAAAAATTTGGAGGTTCTTAGATTTTAACAAGGAATATAGTAGAATTTAGAGAATGGGTCTGAATTAATAAATTGATAGAAATACGAACTAGTAATAGAGTATTCACATGGAATGATAGAAGAAAATACTTCAATTATATTGTCAAAAAATTGGATAGATTCCTTTTCAAAGGTGAATTAGTAGAATTGGATCTCACAATCACAGTTGTCATTCAACCCATTGCAAGATCAGATCATTATGGACAGTCAAAATTGAATTAAAAGAACCTATTAAAACTAATAGGAATCCTTTCAAAAGTGAAAAGATGTGGTTCCTAGATAAAACATTCATGGAGAACATTAAATAATGGTGGGATGAAGATAAGTTTATAGAATCAAAGATGTATTATTTTGTATCAAAGCTTTAAATGCTCAAATAAAACATACAAAAATGGAATAAAACACATTTCAATAATATACTCCAAGACAAACTGACTAATGAAGAAGATCTTAAAAAATTAAATTACGAAATAATTAGAAATGGTATGAACAATGGAAAATTCATTAAAGAAAAAGAACTATTAAATAGACAAGAAGACATTTTAGCAAAAGAAGAAGTCTTTTGGAGACAAAAGTCGAGGGAAAAATGGTTAGCAGAAGGAGATAGAAACATAAAATTGTTTCATAACAGAGCTCTTAAAACTATTACTCAAATTAAAGATAATAATGGTAGGACTATTGATAATCATACAAAAATTGTTCAAACCTTCTTCACATACTATGAGAATCTTTTAAACAATTATGACTCATCAAATTTAACCAAACAAAAAATTATGCTTAATAATATACCTAAAGTTATCACAGAATTTGACAATGTGGAACTTAATAAACCATTTACAAAAGAAGAAATCAAATTAGCTCTTTTTAAGCTTAGCCCAAATAAATCTCCAAGGCCTGATGGTTTCCAAGCATTCTTCTTCCAAAAATGCTAGGAAATCTTAGGGGAAGAATTATGGAAAGCAATAGAGGTAGCTAGAAATGGGGGGTCAATCTTAATTGAAATTAATCATACCTTTTTAGCATTAATACCTTAAAAAGCTGTAGCAAAGTCACCCTCAGACTTTTGCCCCATAGCATTATGTAATACAATATATAAAATTTATTCTAAAGCAATAGCAAATAGGATTAAAACTCTTCTACCAAAAATTACCTCAGAAGAACAAACTAGGTTTGTACCTCGTAGATCAATATTAGATGGAATATCCATTATTCAAGAAACTATACATTTAGTAGTTAAAAATAAAGAAACCTACATGTTTATGAAGTTAGATATACAAAAAGCATATGATGCAGTAGATAGGAGGTTTTTATGTAAATGCCTAGAAAATTTTGATTTTTCCAAACAATGGATAAATATAATTTTTAACTATATATCAACTCCAAAAATCTCACTACTTATTAATGGTACTCCTAAAGGTTTCTTCAAAATATCAAGGGGTATCCGACAAGGAGATCCCATGTCACATTTCCTTTTTATAATTATGGCAGAAGCATTTGGTAGAGCTATACAAAAGGAACAAGGAGTAGGATTAATTAAAGGCATAACTGTCACTGAGAATGTTTCAAATATTACCAACCAACAGTTTTCTGATGATAACATTCTTCCAGCAAGTAGTACAAAGGAAGAAATTAAAGCTTTAAATGAATTATAATAGATTATTTAGTAGCATCGAGACAAAAGGTTAATGAAGAAAAATTGGAAATTTCCTTTTTAAACACTCCAAGGAATATGGAGGAATATATATTCAATTATATGGGATACCAAAAGAGTAACTTTCCATCTAAATATTTAGGGATATACTTAGAAAAAGGAGTTAGGAGTAAAAAAGGTTGGGACAATATCTTAGAAAGAGTAGAAAAAAAAATTGAATCATGGAAAGGGAAGTGGTTAACCAAAGCTGGAAGAGTAATAAAAATTAAATCAGTTCTTTCAACTATTCCCACTTATCCTCTATCTTTCCTTCCACTACCGAATGATGTTAATAAAAAATTGGAAGGAAAACTTAGAAATATTTTTTACAGTGGAACAAAAGAAAAAAATAAACAAGCACTAATAAAATGGGAGAAGATATGTTTCCCTAAGAATAAAGGAGGATTGGGAATAAAAAATCTTAGTTGGCAAAATGAGGCATTAGGAGAAAAGTTAGTATGGCGTTTATAAAAGGAAAAAGATATAAAATGGGAAAAATACTTTATAATAAATATCTTAATCCTTTAGACCATTCCTCTCTCTTTAGAATCAGAAATCCACCAAGTAGTTCAAAAATTTGAAAATTTATGATGAAGTGTAGGCCTCTATTCAGCAAATATCTTACTTGGGATTTAGGTAGAGGTAATGAGGCATTATTCTTGGATGATTCATAGGATGGTCAACCCCTGATTATTAATTCTAGAATAGCTAGAAACACCATCAATTCCATTGCTAATATTTGGGGACCTAAGGTTTCTGATGCCAAAACACTTATCATGATTGATGAGACTAAGACTTGGGTTTGGAAATCTTTGGATATTATTAACATTCCAAGTAGTGACAAATCTATCCTTGAAAATATCCTTAAGGGTAGATCTATGACTCATAATAACTAAGCAAATAAACTCATTTGGGGTGCATCTAATGATGGAGAATACAAAGTTAAGCTAGGATATGATCTTATAATTAACTTACAAAGGTGGGATAATATTGTAATACCCTTAGAACTATGTTGGGATTCAACATGTCTACCTAAGGCAAGTATCTTTCTTTGGGTGGCAATTCAAAATCAAATTCTTATAGCTGATAGATTCTCTAAAATGGGATTTTAAGGACCATCAAGATGTAGTCTATGCAAAAATGAATCTGAAAATATGGAACATATTTTGTTTAAGTTCCCCTTTGTGTAAGATTGTTGTATTGGGTTATGAATAAATTGAATTGGACATCCCCTATACCTCAAGATATGGAGGGATTTCTTAGGGGATGGCCTATTAAGAATAGGATTTGTGTCTATGAGAAATTATGGAATATCACACCTGCAATCATTATGTGGGAAATATGGAAGGAAAGGAATAGATGAATATTCCAAAATTTAGAACTTAGTAAGAGTACTTTGTTCAATAAAATCAAAGCAACCATCACAGAAGTTATGAACAGCCATCTCAGGAATACACCCAAGGTGGAAGGTACATTCTCAGCATGGGATGAGAATATGAGAAAAAATGGAAACATTTGATTAATCCTCCCTTAGTTTATCCTAAAAAAGATAATATAGCTAGGAAATAATGTAAATGGGTTGCACCTCTGAATGGATGGAAGAAATTAAACTTTGATGGAGCTTCTAGAGGGAATCCTGGGAAAGCAGGATTGGGTTGTATAGTTAGATCATAAAAATGGAGATTGGATTATAAAAAGAGCTAAACCATTAAGTAATGTAACTAATAATATAGCGAAATTGGAAGAATTCAAAGAAGGATTAAAATTAAGCTTAAAACATAAAATAAAGAAGTTAAACATTGAAGGAGATTCACAAATAATCCTAAATGCAATTAGAAAGTGGCAAACTCCAAATCGGATATTAAATGCTAAACTAGAAAATGTACTTAATCTTATAGATCAATTTGAGGAAATTAGAATACAACATATTTTTCTTGAAGGGAATTTAGAAGCTGATAAATTGGCAAATCAAGGAGTGGAACGAGAATACTTTATATATTTAGCAAAACATAATTAAGCTTAGTAGAAGACTAAGATTAGAACAAAGGATAGTTTAGTAAAGTCATGGTTTCAAACTCCTCCTCTTAATCACATAAACATACAATTAGAATAAGATGTATTAATTTAGTTAGCATAATCCTGATTGATCTATTCACTCAAACTAGATTAGGACTCTAAATATCTAATCCACTCTAGGTATAAATTGTAAATTGAATTAGAATTGGGATGAAATTCTAGATAAAAAATTGCATAAAGCATATTATTAAATTCTTTGAATTTACTTCATTAGCACAATTAAGGATTCTTATGGGATATTGAGTCTCTTAGTTTGTTGATTGGTTCTTTTTTTCCCTTTTCTCTTGATCACTTTGTTTTGGTTCTAACCTCATTTTAGAAGAAAGTTGTATTCTATCATGCAGATGGGTGGTGGATCAATTCCTCATGGCAGGATCATCGCTGAATTTTGTTCGAAACCCTGTCTCTTCTTAGTATTTAGTTCCCTTTTTCAAAGGAAGTCTATTTGTTATTAATTGCTTTATCAAATTTGTATTAATCTGGATGAAGTTTCACATAAACTTGGGTATGCCCCTTTTAAGTTGTATAATATAGGACTCCAGTCTCGGGCAAGACTAGAGGCTTTCTTGCTCCATTCTTTCCTACCATTGTTAGTTTGAATGGAGAATATTTTATTTTATTTAATATAATACAAGGCTTCGGCCATTTATCAATCAAAAAAAAATCCTTGCTATTTATATAATTTTGGAATACCTTTAATGTTCTATTTAAGGTTTTCAATTTACCTAGAATATAGAGCAACAACATATGCATTCAACACAAATTATGCATCTGTATTCACTCTCCATAAAATAGGCATTTCTTTGAAAACACTATTGTTCCCTATTTGTGAGGGTTTCCTCTCAAGAAAGAGAGTTTTTTTTATCTAGTGTTTACCTAAGAGAAATGATTTAGTCACTCTCTAATGGTTTCAATTTAATAAGAAACATTTTAAATGTGAAGGAAGTGTCATATTCTCCATTTTGTAATACTATGATATTTTTTACTCTCTTGCGGTTATCATGTCAGATTTATAATAGAATGGTTTCAATATTATTGTATTCAATAACAGAGGTATTGGGAAATTATATCTAGAAGTTTTATTTGAAGATTTATTGCACTATCTTATATGGTGATGCTTATGCAGAATAGCCAAATGGGGACGTAAGTGTTAAGTACTGCATGTAATTTAGTTTTTGAAAAAGTTTATGTTATCCTTGTTACTTTCTCTACCATGACTTGGTTAGTTTTTTTAGAGCCAAATAAGAAAATGGTCATGTTCATTTCCCCTATTTTGAAATTAAGTGACATAAAAATAATCTTGAACTTTTTTGAAAAATGAATTATCTTCAAAAAAAATTTACTACATTTATCGTATGCCAATAATATCGTGCACGTGTGACAAGGTCTTCTATTACTAATAGGATATTGTAATTTTCATTTAGGTAAAATGATTTTTCCTTCTATAATCTTACTTGACATTATTTTTTGAGGTGTTGAAGAGTGTTTGGTAGAGGCTCCCAATTCTATTCAACACTAGTAAAAGTGAGAATAGATGATTATGTTGTCATATCATTACAAAAATAGATTTTTCAATTAGATGGTATAGTCTAGAGATATTCTAATTGGTTTGAAGTCAACATATCAAATACCTAATTAAAAAATATATTCTGAGTTGGGTTTGTATTTTACAGCCTTTTAAGAAGCTTTCTTCCTTTTAATTGACCCTACCTTATTCTTACCCCCATTGTAGACAACACTTGGTGTATCAACAATTTAATGATCTTAAAAAGTTATTTTTTCTACACAATTAAAATTCTTTTTGAAAATGTGGTAGTTCCTACTATGCCAATTAGATTACAATTTTATTTTCAATTTATATAGGTAATGGTCTGAAGCCTTGATTATTTATTATTATTTATAATGATGAATTATTATTATATGTTTATGTTGAGAATATTTGAATCCAATACCTCTCATATGAGAGGCTCATAGTTTACCTTTGTGTTATAGGTTGTTTCATAATTAGAATAGGAGCATTTTCAATGATTTTGTCCTCCATGTTGTGTACACACCTAGAATCTATGTATCCATGTGTTAGAGTTTCATTTGGGTTGTTATTTTATAAATTGATTTATGCCTCAAAATCACTTGAGCTATTATCATTAATGTTTTTACCATGTTCATTCACTTCTAACATTTATTTCCAATGATAATTTATCTATACATTTTTAAATTTTTGTATAGTGTTCTCATGCTCAATTAAAATAGAGACATGATGATAATATTTTGTCTCACAACACCTTTTTGAAATACATCCTTATATTCCAATAATTTCTTCAAAGAGATAAAAATTAGTGAAGTGTTTGATATCAATTGCAGCAAAGAATTTGTATACTTTCCATGTTTACAGAATGTTTATGATGGAACCAATTAGTCCTATTTGAGATTTCTTGTATCTCAACTGCCAAATCTATGCAAATTCAATTATAAGAGACCCTCTAATTATATCAGGATTTGGAAATTCTTCAATGGATTATTAGTGAGTGTATTTTGAGGCATAACATACTTTGGGAGAGTAGACTTCTTTAAGGATATTTTTTGCATCTTTTACAAATGTTATGATTGGAAATCATAAATTTATAATTTATAATTTAATATTTTTTAGTATGTAATTTTATCCTTTTCTTTGAAATGTTTTATGTCCTTTTTGAAATGCAAGGGCTGAAAAATTTTGCAATGATATTTTGGCATGTCATCTATTGTGACTTTAGATTTTAGTATTGGTGTTAGAGTTCTTTTCTCCTTTCTTTTGAGGGCCATTTTTTGTTTGTATTGTACTTGCACTCTACCTTTATATTTTTGGACATTTTTGGTAATCTATGTTTGCAATGCCTTTGGAATTTTGAATCATGTTTTTCCTTTTTCTTGAATTAATTTCTTAGTTTCACACATTCTAAATTTTATTTGGTAGTTATCAATGTACATTGTGTCATCATGTTTTGAGATATTTCTCCTAGTTTCTAATTGTGTGTATTTTTTGATATTTCTATTAAAAAATATACTATATTTTTATTTCTCTTAAATTTTTAATTATTTTTTACAATCTGGTTAAATCAATATTTAATCTTCTCTTTAATGTTTATTGTTTGATGACACATAATTTTGGTAGATTTTTCATGGCTCTCTCTAGTCAACATTAAAGGGTTGTATTATATTATTTTTGTTCTAATGCTTTCTTTGTTTTTCTTGGAGTGCGTTAAGAAACTCTTACAATTCAATTTTTGGAGACAACATTCTATTGTTAGTTGATTGTGGTTTTTCAGACTCTTGCACCTAAATTTTCAACTTCGTTTATTGAGTAGTCATGACAAGATCACTCTGATATATTCATGTGTCACTTTTATTTTAAATTACTAAATGTTTCATTATTGTTGTCATTTGATCATTCTAAGAGTAATGTTGTTTGTAGAACTCATGTAGGTTGTTATCTTCTTGACCTTTATTTTTATTCTATTTCAAAGGAAGTTATTGTGTTATTATACCATATTAGCCATCCTTTAACAGTTGATTGCAACTTCATCATGCTTTAATTATGTTCTTCATGTTCTTGTTTTTTCGACATTGTTTTTGAGGCTTCATTTTCCCTTGTGTTCTCTATTTTAGATAAGAGTTTTCTTCCACAAGGTTTTTCTCCTATTATCCATTTATTGAATATTTTCCCCATTGTATTGTACTTATACAAGGGTACATAACATAGATTTGTTGATTAGACCCATCTCACATGTAATATTTCATAGTTGTATTACCTTAGTTGTACTTAAGGGTGTATGTGTGCGTATGGTTTAATCAATCCACTTACATTTACTAATTAAGTTTCACTTGTTTAGCCAACCCTTTATGATTAATTATTAGTTTATTATTATTGTGTAATGTTTAGTATAATTGAGGTAGTTATTGGTAGTTGTACTTAAGGGTGTATGTGTGTGTATGGTTTAATCAATCCACTCACATTTACTAATTACGTTTCACTTGTTTAACCAACACTTTACATGATTAGTTATTAGTTAATTGTTATTTAGTAATATTTAGAATAATTGAGATAGTTATTGGTAGTTTTCATGCACCTCATTCGAGCTATGTTTATGTTTGAGATACATGTTAATTTGTATCACCACTATACAACATTTTCTTTGGTGAAATAACATTTTCTTATTTTGTTTCTTTCTATATTTGTGAAGGTTTATACAGTTTGTGATCTTGGCTCAAGAGTATTGCTCCAAAAATATTAGAGTAGGTATACATTTCATAAATTTTTACACATGCATTTTACTTTTCCTATAGGCTTGGAAAAACAACCCTCAATCTTAGACCTACAAGTACAAATTTATTATATAAATTCTATAAAAATTGACATTAGCAATATGACTAATGATTTTTTTCTAATTCTATGAAACTAAAACTATTATAGATTATGATGTCTAGTTTTCAAATATGTAATTTTTTTAATGGTGGAACATACTTCTATATTTATTAATTTTTTATTAGAAAAATAGTTTGTAAACTTGAAATGACACATATGTACATATATCTCTTTGTATGTGAATACATATTGTTAGGATTAACCATGTGTAGAAATAAAAATTACATGCAAACATAACCAATATCAAAAAATAATGAATCACATAGAGGAGAACACAAGACACAAATATTTAACTTGGTTCACCCAATCCTTGGGCTACGTTCACCAATAGCAAGTCCAATATTATTATTATTATCTAGTGATTACAATCTGCAATCCCTTACAACTCAATGCTATTGTAAGAAGCTACAATCTCATCATACATTATGAAATCCCTAACCCTAAGCCATTTTATACAAGTTTTTTGTCGATTACAAAATTAGGGCCAGAACAAATAATCCAATAGAAAAATAATGTAATCAACACCTTTTACAATCATCAAGTCATTTTTTTCCTTTTAGGGCACTTTCCCTAAAAAACTTAGCAGGGGCGTTGCCCCTCGACCCCACCCTATACTACAATAGGGAGTACACCTAGGGCGCTGCCCCTAGACCCTATCTTGGGGGAACTTTCCCCAAACCCCCATTGTAATAATATGAGGGGAAACTATGCCAAATAAGGTAGGAAAACAAAATTAACCTTCGAGTTTGATTAGGCTCTACATCACAACAATCTCCCATTTAGAGACCTATAAGACTCCACAACAATACATGTGTGTGTATGTGTCTACATACATATGCATACATACAAAGAGGTAAGTATATGTGTATATATGTTTCTTTGTTACATACATAAATGTATATAATAATTAAAAAAATCAAAATTTAGCTTAGTTTAGCTTGGTTTATGCTAGTTGTACACAAGAAGTTTTCAAGAATAAAAGCTTAAGCCAATAAAAAATTATTTAGAAAATAAAATAAAGATAATTTTGTTTACCAAACCTTACTCTAATAAAAATATTTTCTAAAAATGATTTAACAATTTAATAATTTATTTTGGGTTAATCTATGTTAGTTGTATATGTGCAAGCCTTTAATATTTACTTCCTTTAAATATTTACTTTCTAGACTTATAAAAAACTAACTTTTTAAATTTAGATATTCAAATAAATTACACATTTGAAAAATAGATTTCAATTCCTACATTTCCTATTTTTGAAAGTGTGTAGATTCATGCACATAAGGGAAATTAACTTTTCCTCTATGTCAAACTTCATTTTTCAAGAAAATGACTTCCACTTTTTGGTCAAGAAATGGGTCTAATATTTTACATTACTCAAATTTACAAAAATAATACACCAAATTGCTACAAGAAAAAATGAAAATTATTTAAATTATTTAATACAAAATATACACAGGCAATCATCAAAATGATACAAGATACACCCTAAAAATGTCTCCAAATTGAAGAACCTAGCCTCCAAAAATGCCAAAATTTAATGCATATCTCATAAAAAATAAAATTTATTTGAAAATATTTCAAGAAAAACCTATAAAACGTTAAGATCATTGGTTTCACTCTATGCACGAATAAGAAAATGAGAAACATGTAAATACAGATCTCAATCCATGATTCCTCTCCTATATATAGCTTAATAGAGATGTTCAATCAACCTTAGCCAATAAATTAAATATTATGATGACAAACATGAATAACTACTTGTGTGCTTTGTCTTATAGGTACAAAAACACACAAAATTACTAAGTAATATTACCCAAACCACCTGCTTCTAAAACTATGTGTTTATAGAACCATATCCATTAGCTTACATTTTTGCATAATTATATTTCTAGTGTGAAACCAATATTAAATATGGATCCTCATGTCAAATACCCCCAAATATTCCCAAGAATATCTAACTCATGGGATGCACACATCCTTATATTTGCTAAGATTGAAGAAATGGATAGAGAATGAGATCCCTTGAACAAATCCAAATAAGAAGTTAGTGTGGGAACTTTTTTTTCTAGCTTTCCAATTGGAGACAAAAAGTATTAGATTTGATGAGTTCAAGAGATAGAAACACCATAATACTCATATCATACAAGGAAACCCCTTTGGATGTCAAGAAAATCATTAATAAATTTTTCAATCTTTCATCATAATTAGAATGAATGTGGAAGAGTTTGCACAACTATTATATAGTTCATATATATGTACACACACACATGTATATGTATACACACACACACACACACACACATATTTACGTATATGTGTATATATACATACATACATACATATGTATGTATGTATGTATATACACATACATACATATATATATATATATATATATATATATACGTACGTACGTACGTATGTACGTATGTATGTATGTATGTAATATACATAGATATATGCATGTGTGTGTACACACACATGCATACACACACACACACAAAAGTTTTTTATCTACTATATTAATTTCATTTAATTAACTATAATTTATGATTTGAATGATATATAAACATTGCTCCCTTTTTATTTTAGTGCAATTACCCAAACACAAGCAATTAAATTTTATATTATATATAGTATAATGCTCCTAAATATTAATATAGTATATGATCTTCTATTATTGTACTTTTCGTAGGCAATACTATTGCATTCACTTGCAATAATTAGCAAATTACTTTTAACGAATCATATAACTTTATTTATTTTGTTTACAAGATAATCTTAAGTTTTATAAAGTTCATATTTCTATTTTTAAATTTTTCATAATAAAAATAAAATTTATTTAAAATCTTATTGGTTGAAACCATATTGTCTTATAGAAGCCCTTTTTTGGAGGCTCCCTCCACACTCCATTTTTTCCACCTTTTTTCACAAATATATTTTGAATTTTTTTAGGAAAACAATTTAATAATCAGGAATAATCATAGTTTTTGGTAATGGAAAATCACATATTAAAAATTCAATTTATATCTTTGTCTCTCTAATATGTCTATAGTTTTACATTAAAAAATAACTATTTGACCTTCAATAGTTAGTTATTGAATAAAATAACATTACAATACAAATCTTAAATCTAAATCTTAAACATCATATAAAAATTTTAAATATTTTTATTGTAGTAGTATAAATTTTTATTTTTTTCTTGGTAAGCATAAAAAGTTATATTATTATTATATAAATATATAATGATTAAATTAATAATATTATTAATAATTACTAACATAACTATCAATTACAATTCAAATTTAATATTAAATACTTTAATAATCTTTACAAATATTACATTCACAAAATACTATATCAACAAATAACCAATCATAACTTAATAGCTACCCTCTTACAAAACTTAACACAATTTAATTATTTATATATTCATAATTATAGTTACAGTTTGTTGACTATAAATTTTACTTATTTAATTTTTTAATAATAATTTATAAATATATGATGAATTTTATTATTATTAATAATATTGATATAAGTTTTTTATTTTTAGGTCAATATTTGTTCTCCATACAATGTCAACCTTAAAGTTGTTATCAAGAGAATATTAGAATTAGACTCAATTTAATATATTAAAGAATATTTAAAAATAATTAATATTCAATAAAATCAATACAAATATAATTAGAATTCTATAATTACAACAGTAAGTACAAGCTATAACATGACACTTATTATTCTTGGAAACTTATAACAATTCACATTGAACAAAGCAAATTTATGATTTTATGTTTTCTAGTTGAAAAAAATAAGTCCACAACATATTTAAGAAGTGCAAATATTCTTAATTTTAAGACATGAAAATGTATGTTCCTTTTCTTACATATTTCTCAATTAATACCACTATTAGTTAATACCACTTCTAATTAATTATAATTTACCTCATTCTAATTTTCTAAGTCTACAAAATTATTTATACTAACTTTAATGTATAATATTAAATAGTAGTATCAAATCTAATTTTATTGACATCTTCGTAATTTTGTGAAAGCGTTTTCTTGCATGAACTTTAATATATTCCAGTGATGGAGAAAATAGGTATATGTTGGTTAAAACAATAATTATTATTATGTTTTAGATTCCAAAAGATGAGGATGAAGATAGAAAAGAAAGTTTGACTTGATGCAAGATATATTAGCATAGATGCTTCATAAAGTGGACAATAACATGATATATGCTTTGATTCAATTTATTGCATAGTCTAATAAAGTGATTAAGTATTTCTTCTTTTTAATCATCCTAATTTTGTATCTAATTATTTATTGTTGTACGTTTCCTAAAAACTTTAGGTCTTCTACACTAAATGTGATGACAAATATTACTTTTCTACATTCAACTCATGAAAATCTTAATAAAATCATAATCACATAATATGATAAGTATTAATTAATTGTAAATAATTTCTATTATAAGTTACATATGATATAGTTAATAAAAATTTGTGAATTTTGTATATTCAATATATTAAATTTAATTAAATCATTTGTTGTTGTAGATTTGGTAAAATAATTTATTCAAAATTACTGATTCTATTTATTACAATCACACCGATCAATTTTGTATTCTTAAACTATTTAAAGTGGACCAATTTTAATGTTATTTTTTGTACCAGTGTTTGTATTTCTACAATTCAATATTATACACATTTAATATAGATTTTTTTATAGGTTTGTATTTTTTTTTTTTTTTTAATGATTGTAGCATTGATCACATGATTCTAATTGATGAAATCAAAATTTTGAATGACCTATCGACTTCAACCATTTGATATCTATCCTATATGATTATTATTATAAAACATTAGTATCATTGGTAATAAAGTGTGGGTATGTGTATGTGTATGTGTATGTGTATGTGTATGTGTGTGCGCACATAGGCATACACACATGTGTATGTATGTATGTATATGTATATATGTACATGTAAATAAATGTGTGTGTGTGTGTGTGTGTGTGTGTGTGTGTGTGATATTTTTATTTTTAATCATGATAGTAAGAAGACGTTATTAACTAACGAGAGTTAAAGATATATGTTTATATGAAAGTATGTTTCTTAATATCATATATATGCATTGAGAAGGTAACTTGAAACATACAATATTATAAATTTTTAATCATGATAATAAGAAGATGTTATTAACTAAAGAGAGTTAAAAAGATATGTTTCTATTTCTTAATATCATATATGTACATTGAGAAGGTAACTTGAAACATACAATATCATAAAATTTTAATCATGATAATAAGAAGATGTTATTAACTAATGAGAGTTAAAGAGATATATTTCTGTGAAAACATGTTTCTTAATATCATATATATGCATTGAAAAGATAACTTGAAACATATAATATTATAAATTTCAATAATGATAAATCTATTAAAAGTTAACATGATATTAAAGTGGAAGGAGCTTTTTCATTCGCTGAACATTGCTATTGCTATCTACGAATGAGAATGACTTACCATGAATGAAAAATGGTTATATAAAACAGTACATATTTTGTAGCCGCTGTTGTCCAACTTTTAAAAAAAGAGAGTAATATAGGTGGGTCATTTTCTTCAGGCAGAGTAATAGTTATCAAGTGGAGAAAGTGGCACGTGAGTTCTATTGTGCTTAATGGCAGCTTAAAACTGCCGTGGATAAGGAAGAGCTAACTGTGACAAATATAGCACCTGGTATGGTTGCAAAACCAAAAACATACATTATTTTTAGTTCTCATCGGAAATATGCATGCTTCAGATTATTTTGCTTCTGAGTATGATTTGGAGGGACATGAGAAGCACGATCTAGTAAAAATTGCAGAGACGATTGATAGATCTCGGTATGTCATTGGAGAAGGTGAGCGTACGAAGCATAAGAATCATGATCCTGACAAATAAGTTTCTTCGACATAAATGGCAAGAGGGAAGTAGTTGGTCAGTAATAAGAACAATTATCGCAAGAGGGAATCTATCCAAGGAGGCCTAGCCTCCATCCAACAACAAAGTATCAAATGTACAATGACATCAAAACATGAGGAACAACCAACTAATGTAAAACATCAAAATGAACATCCATCCAGGCAGTCCAGCTGAGCGGACCCTCCATCCAAACAATGTTTTTGCACTCTTGAATTTGAGTTAATATGAGCAACTCTTCTTTTCTGGATTAACATTTTTCCTGATCTCTCTGTTCAGTCTTTTACACACCTGATCAAAAGCATGCAGGTCATCCAATGTTCTTCTCCATTGATATCCATGTTTTAGCTCATAGTAGAAGAAGGTAACATGACCATCTTTTAGGAATCTCTTCAACTTGTCTTTCTCAATCAACATAGTGGCCTAAACCTGCAAGAAAATTTTTAAATGTGTGAGTTTCCAAAAAAGACTCAGTAACAACCCTTGGCTTACCTTGGTACCTCTCCTCGTTCCTACATTTCCAGATCTGCCAGAGGATGTTAGAGGACAACATATTCCAAAAGAGATTTGAATACTTATGAAGACTAGAGATATGACCAGTAACAATATCAATAATAGTAATATTAATAGGATAAATAATACCAGACATTTTCCAAATCTCTTTAGCAAAAATATAGTCAAATAAAATGTGTCTACTAGTATCAAGAAGCCTACAAAGGCTACATATATCAGAATTAGCACGAACTCTTTTAACAGGAAGCCTATCCAGCATAATAAGCCATTTAAAACATTTAATTTTTGGTTCAATAGGAGATTTCCATAAGTAACCAAAACAATTTTTCCAAACACCAGCTTCAAAAAAAGAGTACCAAACATTATTAACATGCTTAATGATATCTTTATTCTAATCAATAATTTTGTAAATATTCTTAGGTTTAAGGTTAGCCATGACAACTCCATCTGACCATTTACATTTAAGATGCCTATGAGAATCAACAAAACAAACATTGGGCAAACCCTTAGAGGCTTGAATAATCATATTGTAAGTTTTCTTTTGCAAATCAGGGATGTCATACTTCCTTTTGAGCTCATCCCATGGAGTGAGGCAAACTTGCTCAAAGAGATCAGCAAATTGATTTAAACCTTTCTTGGCCCAAGACCTGGCAAAGCATCCTTGGGATAGGCCTAGGGGTTTGCCATTAAGGTGGAGATTCCACCAAATGGATCTTTCTCCATGAAGCATATTTTTATTGTAATAGTCCTTGTTGGTGATAAATTCCCTGACATGGTCCTAGGCCTTCCAAATAGATTTGAACACCACAAAGCCTTGGACGATGACAGGGAAGCATCAAACAAGGATATCACAAAAAGGGAGATTCTTCCAAGACCTATCTTTCTTAGGACAACCTCTTTCAATGTTATGTCTAATAAGCACCTTCCAAGGATTGTTACCCTCCAAGGAGTGAAAGATCCATTTAGCAGAAAGGGCAATGCCTTGGATTTTGAGGTCCTTAAGCCCCTACCCCCCAAGAATCTTGTCGGTATGGCACCACTCCCATTTAACAACATGCACCTTTTTGTTACCTTTACCATCAGACCAAAGAAATTGTCTAATAGCCTTTTGGATTTCCAAAATTTGATAGTCACTGAATAACCAAGAAAAAGAGTAATATAAACTGTATGAAGACAAAATCTTTCGACAAACTTGAATTCTACCAGCTAGAGAGAGGGCTCTATTATGCCATTTATTATGCTTCTTGTGTATTTTATCCTTAATCTAGGACCACATGTCCTTAAGAGTAGGTTCAACAGAAAAAGGGATGCCTAGGTACTTAACAATCTTATTGGGACCACCCCATTGGAAACTATAATGGGAAAACTAGTCAAGAGGTTGGTCATGCCAGCTTAGATAGATGGATCTAGGTTGGAAGATGTGAGCACCATAAATAGAGCAAAATAATTCAAGCTGTCCTTGAAGAATCTTAAAATTATTTTCAGAAAGTTCAAAAAATTAGGCAGTGTCATCGACAAACTAACAATTAATAAGCTCATCATCATTAGGGAGATATAGACCTCTAACCTCAAGGGATAGATAGTTATCCCTAAGAATATAGAAAGGAGCTTCTAAGGCAATGACAAAGAGGGCAGGGGCTAATGGGAAACCCTGCCTAATGGAGCAATCAAGATAGAAGGGGGTTGATAGGGAACCCTTAACCTCAACCTGGGCAAAGACATCTTTAAGAAGAACCTGGACAACATTACAAAAATATGGGGGGAATCCAAATGTTTCCAACATCATAATAATGAACTTCCATTCAATCCTATCGTACACTTTTTCCAAATCAAGAAGAAGCATGGCAGAATCCTGGTGAGAACATTTAGCCCATTCCATGGCTTCCCAGCTAGTAATAAGGTTCTCAAGGATATGCCTACCCTTGATGAAGCATGTTTGGGTGTCACAAACAAATTTAGGGAGAATATCAACTAACCTAAGAGCTAGGACTTTGGCGAGAATCTTATAAGAGACATTAAGAAGAGTAATAGGCCTCCAATTTTTTATGAGAGTCTTATCACCATCCTAAGGGAGGAGTTTAATAATGCCTCTATTAATTTTAGGACCCAAAGTGCCAATGGAGATAGCTTCAACACAAATGTCATGAAGATCTTTACTTATCTAGCTTATGTTGGCTTTATAGAACTCAATAGGAAACCCATCCAGGCCAGGGGCCTTGTCATTACTGAGATCCTTAACAACACTCTCAATCTCCTCAAGAGAGATAGATTTAGATAAACTTGAGACATCATTAACATTCAACTTAATAGGAATCAATAGTTTACACTTGTTCCTGTTATCTTTAGCTTCCTTGGAATCCTTAGAGGTGAAAAGGGTCTTATAGTAATTGACAAAAGCTTGAGTGATAATCTCATGATCAAAAATATCTTGATTATCAATAGAGAGCTTATCAATGTATTCTTTGCAGCGCTTATGTTTAAGGAGACTAAAAAATAATTTAGAACCCCAGTCTCCAAATTGGAGGCAATGGGCTCTAGATCTAGTTTTAGCCCCCCAATTTTTAACCTATTAATGTTTCCTAAGAGCATCCTTAGCTTCCATGACTTGAGACAAGAGATTAAAGTTTGAAGAGTTCTCTTGGATACTGCTCTTAGCCCTCTAAAGCTCAATGCTCAGCTACTTCTCAACAAATCCATAGTCTTTTGCCCTCTTCTGGCCAATGGTATGAAGGAAGCACTTCCAATCAAAGAGGTTGAGGTTCCATCTATCTAGATTAGATAAATGATGAAGATTAACTTTATTGATGCCTCTAATGATCTGAATGGCCGCAAGGACATCCTCATCCTTAAGAAGGCTGGAATTCAATATAAACTTATGAGAAGAGACCTTATTATGTAGGGGGGCCTTGATAAAATTGACCCTAGTGAAAATAGGGTGGTGGTCAGAAAGAGTAGTGGCAATGACCTGAACATTATTACCAAACTAGTTAGGGGGAAGGAGAAAGAGTGCTTATCAGCATAAAAATGGTCAAGCCTAGAGTAGATCCTTGCTTGGCCTTGCTGAAAATTGCACCATGTATGCCAAATACTAGGGTTAAGATTCCTATTACCAGCAATAGGATCAAATAAATTTTTAGAGTTTAAGAATCTATTCTAATGGAATTTCTCATTGTCTTTCCAACGAAAGGGGTTGCCCCCAACTTTATCGTTTTGAGATTCAATCATGTTAAAATCACCTTTGAATAGCCACAGGATATCAGGAATAGAGATCAACCAATCCCACAAATTACTTCTTTCTTTGGGGTCATTGGAAGCATATGTAAAAAAAATGCCAAAAATATTATCGTCCTATTGGAAAGTACACCAAACAGCTCTTTGACAAGGAGAACAACCATTCTCAGAGATGTAATTTTCCCATTTAGGGTTAATGAGAAGGGCAATGCCACCTCTTCCCTTATCATGCTTAGTAAAAAATTTAATGGCATCTTTCCAAATGAAATTGAGATTAGATTCAAGCATAACTCCAAAAGCTTTAACTTCTTGCACCATAAAAAAGTCTAAAGACTAAAATGAGTTAATCAAACATTTAATAACAAATTTTCTATCAGGAGGCGCTAGCCCCCTAACGTTCTAGGATAATTAGTTCATTTGGAAACAATGTTAAGGGTGGAACATGTGGCAACATCAATTGAGGGTGAGGCTAAATCTAAAACATTTCTTAGTTCCTGCCTAGAAGCTTTGTTTCTAGAACCAAGACGCCTACCTCTTCGCTTAGCCATTAGGGCATCAACTCTAGATTCATCAACAAGTTCAAACTGGGAATCAATTTCCATGGATGGCATACTAGAGGAACCATCAAGAGTTGGTATGGCTGGAATAATTTTGATGGCATAGTCATCCTTGATTTCTTTGAAAATATTCTATGCTAAATTTTGAGAGGATGCTTTGGAAAGGGATCCTTCAGCTACCTCATTTTGTGGGATCTCAATATTTTGCACAATGTTAGGGTTATTATTATGAGGAGCAGATTAACTAACAAAATTATCAGAGCCCATGGTAGTGCTAGGAACTAGAGGATTTTGAGGGCCAACAATGTTTTTAGGACCAGTGCTGCTACTTTTACACTTTTTTTTGTTATGAACCACAACAAACCCATCGTCCAAGTTAGGGTCGATGGAAAAATTCGCAAAGGGATTCTTCTTGGAGTGTGAAGCAATTGGAATGGAAATGGGGTTATGATTAACATAAGTAATTTTAGGCAATATCAACTTATCTGAGTCGGGAACGGGAATAGAACTAAAGGTTTTGATTGAGGGATTAGGGATTGATGGGTGAGGGTTCTTAGTAGGGTCTTTTCTAATGATAGGGCAGTCCTTTCGTAGATGCCTCTCTTTACAATAGAGGAAGCAAGCATTTAGCCTGCCTAGGACTTCTACTGGGAAAACATAGGAGTCATTGAGGATATTGACCACAATATTAGTAGGGATTTCTTTCCCATGAAGGAGAGAGATTAATATTCAAGCATTCATATGTGGAACTAATCTTATTGAGTCATACATTCAAATAGTTTTCCCCAGAGGTTCCAGCAAATGGGGAAAAAAATGCCATAGGAAAGGAGGAATATTTTTAACAAGGATCCATCTTGGAGTGGATAAGGCTAAAACTTCATCGTGCACCGCTTCTAGTGACCATGCCAAAGCCCTAAATGAAATAGAGCCCACAGACCAGTATTGTTTTTTAAGGACTTCTTTCTGAGCATCTGGGTTAATGAAAAAAAAACATACAGACCTTTTTGTATTTGCCAAAAAAATGATATATGAAACCCTAATTTATTGTTCCAAAAATTGTGAAACCAATCATCCATGAATTTGCATGGAGGACACTTATCTAGTTCAATAGCTGAAAAGAATATTGCAAAATTTCTTAACCCAGCTTTCTCTTTAACAATTTCATCCAACATCTTTGAATTAGGAACAACAACAAAGGGAGCAGTGGTAGCCAAGGTGAAGTTACCATTTTCAGCGGCTTCATCAAAGCAGGTGCTAGAAAATTCAAACTTGGCCTTTGAACTGACATCTATGGAGTGAGCCACAGCCTCAGAGAAGGACTTGGGTTGAGAGTTGAGTGAGTTAGAATGATTCTAAGTGGCATTACTACCTGCAGAAATAGCCCCAAGAGGAGCGTTGCTAGATAAAAAATTGTTGCAAAAAACATTTACTTCACAGCTGTCATCCCCATCATGGCCATCAGAGAATGCCTCCATACTAGATTCCACCGTTGTCTTCAAATCTAGACTTTAGAAGAATAAAATATCTGAAGGGATGCATGCCCAGATCTGACCTAAAAATTTACTGTTATGATTTGCATCCCTAATCTGAGCATAGTTCATAGGTATATTATAATTGCTACTACCTTTGAATTTGCAACTATTACAATGAGATTAGGTTGCTGCCTGAGGGGATTCGCAAAGAGCAGAGTTATTCGCAATCACCATTTTAGAGAGTAGAATTACAAAGATTAGGTCATTGTTTTAGAGAGTAGAGAAATTTGCATTCACCCTGATTCCATAAAATTATTTACATAGAGATATTCACATTTGCATTCGCATTATGCAGAGATCACATCAAGTCCTATATCCCATGTTTTGAATAAGTTATTTTCCAATTCCACTTTTAACTCTTGTTTTAATATTTATTAGTTGTTATTTCCACTTTTAACTATTATTTTTTTGTTTATTTAAAAAAATTACTTTTGATCTCCACATTACCTTATGTTGTTATCTTTATTTATTTAAAATTGATTTAAATTTTAGTTTTTAAATTATTTAAATTTAATTTTTTATATTAGTATAGTTTTTATTTAAATATTGTTTTTTAGTTTCTATAATTTATTTAGTAAATAAAATATATATTTGTTAGAGACATTGCTAAAAAAAAATTTTGTATTTCTCTTATTAATTTTTCATACTAGATTTCTTAATGGAATTTTTTTAAATGATTATTTTTTTCATATTTGATAAATTGAATTTAAATAAATAATATCTATTAATCTATTTAAAAGATTTTAGTGAATATTATGTTTTTTAAATTAAAAATTATTAATAATCTAATTTGTTCACATAAGATTATAACTTAAATCTCCATTTTTAACTATTATTTTTCTTTTCCTATTTATTTATAAAATAATTACTCATGATCTCCACATTAGCTCATGTTGTGATCTCTATTTATTTAACTTTTTGCTTCTAAACTTGATTTAGGTTTTAGTTTTTAAATTATTGTAATTTTTTTATAATATTAATTTAATTTTTTCTTTAAATATTGTTTTGTAGTTTCTATAATTTATTTAATCAATACAATATTTGTTAGAGATGGTTTTTTTTTCATATTTGATAAATTGAATTTAAAAAAATAATATTTATTAATCTATTTAAAATATTTTAGTAAAAATTATGTTATTTAAATTGAAAATTATCAATAATCTAATTTGTTCACATAAGATTATATTTTTAAAAATAATTTTATTATCGAGCACCTATCGGCTTATTGTTGCAAGCACAAAAGCATGCAACTACTAGTTTTAACAAAACAATATGCTCCAAAAGATGTTACGAGTTGCATAATTATTGACAAAACTAAAATTGGCTCAAATATAACATGTCCATAATTGTTGTTTACACCAAACAATTAGTTAGATACATTATATTCATGGTCGTAACTACTAACATCAACTACCACCTCAATAACTTAATCATTGAGATTAGTAAAGTTTACACTCTGTATATCCAATACTACTATTTCTAGATGATGTTCAATGGGGCATCAATAACATAAAAATGAAGATTACAAGAGATTAAGAAAACACAACTTAATAAGGATCAATGTGTGCTACTAACCTCTAATGAAATAATTGAGTTTCATACCCAACACAAACTCTAAATATAATTTTGTCAAAATAATAAAGAGGAGCCTCACAATCAATAATATGGTGAATGATCAAATACCATCTTTGATCACTTTGAAAAATTGGTAACCGTCCCTAGATGTGTGCACCATCTAATAAAAATTCATTTTTAATTTGGTGAAATCAACTAATTGGTGATAGGGTAAATTAAGTGTGGAACTAAATGATATTTTCTAATTTTGAGGCCAAAGGATTTCATTGTATGGGATCCCATCTAAATAAAATTGTCTCATCTAAGTAGCTACCTAGGTCAACATCAAAAGACCTAACAATGTCTAGAATATTTCGCACCAAGATGCAAAATGTACTTAGGATTAGGTGAGACTAATGGTTTATTCTAGGTGACACAAATATTTACTTATGAAATATACATTCTTGTCAATCCTAGCTCATAAGAAAGCCTCATGAGATTTAGGAAGTAGAGGTGAAGGGTGGAAGAAATATATATTTATTAAACAACATCATTTCAAAGGAAATTTAGCATACATGTATGTAAATGATTCAAATTTGATAGAGCATGTATGGAATTTTAAATTTGAGAACTACCTACAATTTTAAAATACATGTATAATAACTCATTGTAAATGATGTGATGAATAACTGAACAATATAGTTATATACTTGATATAGACAAAATTTAATAAACAAATCAAGATCTATTGTTTAAGGTCATGAATAAACAAAGAACTCAAAAGGTCACAAGATTTTATATGTCTTAAGGGGTCCTAATATTATGACTTAAGGGGAGAAGCACTTGATTGATCTCAAACCACATGTGATGCAAGTGATCAAAGTTTGTATCATATATATATATATATATATATATATACATATATATATATACATGTATATATACATATACATATATATATATATATATATACATATACATATATATATATACATATATATACATATATATATATATATATACATATACATGTATATGTATATATATATGTATATATATATGTATATGTATATATACATGTATATATATATATGTATATATATATATATATATATATATGTATATATATGTATATGTATATATATGTATATGTATATATATATATATGTATATATATATATACATATATATATATATATATATATATATATATATATATACATATATATACATATATATATATATATATGTGTGTGTGTGTGTGTGTGTGTATATAGTTTAAAGTCCTAGACAAAATGTGCACTTATGGGACCCTAATAAGATGGTTTTAGAGGAGAAGAGCTTGATTAAGCTAAAAATCTATAGGAGACATATTTAGAAATTTATGTTAATTAGACATTTAAATAAACTATTTTATTAATAAATGAAATAATTAACACAAGACTTAAAATTTAAAATTTAAACAATATGTAACATACTGACTAGGAATTATATATATTAGAAACCTTTCAACATAGAACTCTATAATATTAAAACTCAAAAACTCTTACACAAATACGCTGGATAGTGGAAAAATGTAATTCACCTTTGAAAAAACCTACACCATTTTAACAATTGACCTATCCATAGTATAGATTCTGTTTTGTCTTCTATTCCTTCTTCTTTAGTCAAATGCAAATAATGATCTTAATTATTTTTAACTAAACCTACAGCCGTTTATACATCAGATTAATGTCTACCACTATTATTAACTATCACTAAGCTTTAGTTAAAAATAAGAAGATCAATTATCACTTCTACAAAGGGAAAAAAATGACACGTTAATAGATACCGATTATGAAACTACTCATGTTGTCTTAAAGAGGTTTTCATTCATTAAATACTAGCCAAATTTTAAAAATATTTCGCTTGCTTCATCCAATATCATTATTCATTAAGTTTCAGCATTGACCCAGCAATGGCCATTTTCTGCCTTTTCCCTCGGTAACAACTGGGCGCTTCACTATCCTTCCTGGAAAATGATGAATATGAAGTAAAATTATTGACTGTAAGAACTGATTTCATAAGAATAATGAAATCTTTTCTCTTTGAAAGGAGAAATAGTAATGAATAATTTCATCTTAGACAGGTAATCTGCGCTTTTAGGATTTAAACGATTTAATAAAAAATTACAATTACATTTTCCCTTGTAGATACGCATGCTGAATTGAATAGCATGGCTAAGTAAATGGAGGTGATAAAATAATAGAGCAAGTGCTCTATGCTCTTTCGAATGGATTTTTGTTTCTTTTGAAATTTAAAAAAAAATCTCAGCTAGGTAAATAGATTTGAAATTTGAAATTTAAGCTTTGGGTTTAATCATGGAGAAAACTCTGTAGTTAAGCACGCTCAAGCTGGAGTAGTACTGGGATGGGTGACCTCCAGGGAAGTCTCGGTGCTTCACCCCTGTGAGCATCACCTAGATCCAATGAGTGCCAAGTGTTCCATTTATTCTCATGAGAGATGGATTCATGTTGAATCACTACTCATGAAACATGGGTCAATGAGTTTGACTCGAAAATCACACAGTTAAATCCTGATAGCAATATCACAATTTGACTTGCTGTGGAAATTATCTCCTACTTACCTTAAAGAGATGTTATCCCAGGGATTGCATATACTTAAATGTGGAATCACTAACAATCCACCTCGTGTGAAATGATTCCAGAATGTATACAAATAAATTTGCATGGAATCTCTCAAATTTAAATTAATGGAGCATCCTTGAACTATAAATGTTTAAAGAAAGTTATGATATTGTGATATTGTTATTAGGATTTAACTATGTGATTTTGAGTCAAACTCATTGACCCATGTTTCATGAGTAGTGATTCAACATGAATCCATCTCTCATGAGAATAAATGGAACACTTAGCACTCATTGGATCTAAGCTATGATTTTGTTTTTATGGGAGGATGTGTTCCAACTTCATAGGATGGAAAATTCTATGACTTTGTGCAATGAGGTTTTGAAAGCTTCTAGCATTTAGAAACTATTGAAAGGTATGTTCAAGTTATGATGGTTGTAGTTTGGAACATCATTCTAGTTATCACATTTTATTCTTAAAAAGGTCATGATTCTTCCTTGCATACTAGAGTTTCTTTTGTGTTATGCATCTTAGCTACCGCAGAGGATGATAAGAGTCATGCCTAGACTTGAATGAAATATTGAATCAAGTTCATTCATGTACGTAATCTTATATTCTCTTTGTAATCTTTGGACATTATGAATCTCAACTAGTATTTGTATGTCTTCTTTTGAGTTTCATGATAACCTTTATCTTTAGTTTTGCTTTGTCTCCTTTCAAGTGAAAAGTACACAACTACAAATACCCCAATTATGTGAGGGAGATGGCCCTCTCAATGTAGAGGAAGGTTGTAATTTGACCATGATCATATTTAATCTCTCCAACTGTGCTAAAAGTTGTCATTGCTTACAATGTGAGCAAGGTCATTTTAAGAAATGATTTCATAGTGATAAATCTATTTACCAACAAGGTACTATGTAAAAAAGAGAGGTTAAGGGTCACAAGAGTTTATGTTTAAAGGGGTCCTAATAAAAAGGCTTAGGGGTATAAGTACTTGATCAATCCATTAAACTAATGTGATGGATATAGCTATGTTAGATAGATATAATTTTAATGTATAGTTTTCTAGGTTAACTAAGACCTTAATTAGTCACAACGATTCATATCTTAGGAGGTCCTAATAAGATGGTTAGTGGGGAAAAGCACTTGATCAATCTATTCAACTACATGTCATGAATGAGATCAAAGTATATATCATGTGATCATATTAAATAAATATAAATAGGATCAATGGTTTAAGTTCCTAGGTAAAATGAGAGCTTAAGTGGTCACAAGAGTTCAAATGCCTTACGGGTTCCTAAATGGATGGCTTAAGGGTAGAGGCACTTGATCAATCTATCAAACTATATGTGATTAATGTTATCAGACTGTGTGATCACATTAGACCACAACAAATATGAGTAATCAAAATTAAATAACTTCAAAACTCCCTCCTCTCCAACCATAAATATACTTCATATCCCAAAAAAAATAGTTTAGAGATCTTAATGATCTTCTAACAAACAATAATAACTAATTTGAACAACTCCAACAAACATTTTATTTTCTTAATCCTTATTTGTTATTTACGTTTCAACTTGTGATGATACACAATACTATAATCATCTATAACGACATATTTGTTTTAATCAAACTCTAATTTGTATTTTTTTTCTTTATTAAAACTCTACCATATATTACTAAACATGATATGAAATGTATATTAAAAAATAATACACAAGTTAAGTAATTCGAAAACAATCCAAATAAACGTCACTTATCAAAGAGACCGTAATTTTTGATGAATAGTCCTGTTCTATTGAAAAATATATTTAGAATACAATTCACAAAAAAAGGGTCGGGGGATACAAGATCACCTTGCGAGAGACTTCAAGTGGGCCGGAAAAAGCAACTATTCATCAAAAAAACATATATAGCAACTTAAACATATATAACATCAGCCGGAAGAGATTTGTCAACTTACCCACACCATTTCATTTGGCTCTTCGACTTCTTTTTGTAGGTTTTCACAATACTCTAAGCACCAAAACAGAAAAAGCATGTTTATTTTCTTTTCAAGAAACAATTGTAAATTAAAACAAGATACCCTAAAAATGAAAAGAGCAAAAAACAAAGATACTTCTATTTGAGAGTGCACCTGCTGCTCGATAGAAAGCGGTCTCCATAAGCGAACGAATCGTTTTCAAATTCTTCTCTCGATACGCGGCAAAGCATTCGAACTTTGAAGCTGCTCGCAGAGTTTTCATCACTAAAACAGGACGATTTCTTTCAACAAACCCTTCTATGAAAATTAACGGCAACACAGCTTCCTGAAATTTCTTCACCTTATAATCTACAGCAAGCTCGAAAACCCCACGAACATCTTTAGCCGCGTTACTTTCCAGAAATCTCTCACAAATTGCCGTCAAAAGAGGCAGATCATATTTAACAGAAGCTCTGTAAAGAGCGACTCCATGGCATTCCAAGCTTGCTTGATTTACTTTGCCCGAATACAGAAAATCATTTAGCGGTTTTAACTCTCCGGCTGTCATATCTGATATTTTCACTTTGCCGTTCACAGACTCGGACATTCCTGCTCTCAGCATCGCCTTGAAAACTTTGGACTTCCCTGCCTGCAAAAAAGTCACATTTAAATATAACATTTAAAAGAGCAAAAGTTGGGGTTTTTAAACAGCGAGGGTTTCTAAAATACCAGAACGGCTTTATGCGCCCTCACGATTCCTCCATCGCTTCCTTCCAATGTGAAATCTGCGAAATCTTCTTGAAATATATCTTCGTCCCAATTTTGCAAGAACTCACAATCAGGGTGGATTTTCTGAGCTTTGTCACATTCCTCACAGTAATGAAATTGTGTTCCATAATAATTAGGCGTAAAACTCCCTAAATGTATACCGCATGAATTGCACAAAAGATAGGGATTTACACGATAAAGTGCCATTTGTAACACAGGAAAAATGAATGGAGCAAATATACGGCGAGTACCTAAAGCAGGGACAGCAAAAATGGATTTGTTCAGTCCGAAATGGGGGTTTGGGAGAGAAAATGAATAAACAGAGGTCAACAGGTAATACTTGTGAAAAGCAATGATCAAGCTTGAGACTCGGCAGTGACAAACGGAAAACAGTGGAGCTTTAGAAATAATGTGTTTGTGGAGGAAGAGCGATTGGGTTTAAATAGAAATATTATTCTAGCAAATTTTTCCCTAATTTATCAGATACGATGGGACGACGTTGGGGCGAGCATTAGGAAGATACGATGGATTGATATGATCGATTTCTTTAAGGGACACACATACGCAAATGTGCGAGTGTATTTTAAACTATTACGAGGTAACTTTGAAAACACTTTAATCTAACACCCATTGTAATAAAATGCCATTATATTACTATTTAGATCCATAAATTATATGCATAATAACTTAAACTTAAACTTAACAATCGTAGATTAAATTTGTCTTTGGCACGTTTTGCATCTTAAGGGCCCAAATTAAAATATTTTCTCATAATTTCTTTTCTCCTTGGGATTGGCATTAGCCCAATCTCTATATGTTCAATATGTTAAGCAAACATCTTTTGGTTCTTCCCTTAAACAATGGCTAAAATGAGATTAGATTATGGGATCCGAGGAACTGAGAAGAAATTTACATACTTAGAAACACTCTTCAAAATATTTTTGCTTGAAGTGTGGAAGGTGGGAGATTTTAATCTACAACATTGACCACTTCAAACTTCTTCCATCTACAAATGCAAGTATTGTTATGAAACCCTATCAACTTTGCACTTCAAAAAAATATTAAACCTTGCTCCTCTAAGTTGAAACTTGGGAAACCAACTCATCGAGATGCAAAGCGAATATGCACTTCATGAATCTCCTTTTGGGAAAAATACTAATGGTCAATCTTGACCTCTTTAAACTATCAAAAATATGCAAGTCACAACATAGCATCATGCATATGAAATGGAACTTTAAAAAACATCAAACAAATCTCCTGAAGGCTTCAAAATTTACATACAAGCACTTTGAGAATGCAGAGCAATAGTTATCTTGTATTGTTGGCTTACTAATTAACTATCATTAACCTTCAAAGTCAGCCCTCAATAATTTTTGCATTGGACTATTAGCAAATCTAAAAATACACAAACAAATCTGACTTGAAAAACCTAGCAAATGAAGTCATGTGGAGCTGGAAACTAACACACAAGTCTTCTTCCATGTCCAAAACATGGGTGAACACATACTTTCTCATGGTAACCAACCATGAGAAATATGTAAACATCTCAATTGGGTCATTTAAAATAACTTTCAAGGATACACTTTTATGCCTTAGTCAAATTTTTATGTGGTCAATCCAAACTCCTTTTGAATTTGAAGGTGTCAATAGTACCAAACATAATTTTATTGATAGCTGAATTGATTTGTGAAACGATTTAGTTACATAACCTTTTTGTGCATTCTAGTGATGGTGAAGATGGGTGTAGCAAAGCAAGTTTGGCTGGAAGCTTGATATGTTGGCATAAATGCTCTATAAAGTGAACAATACCTCATGGTATATGCTTTCAAGAACCATGTACATGAAACAACAAGAAATGCAAGCTCCTTGTTGTGATCAATGCCTTATCCTCTTTGGAAAAGGGAATCATGAGAAGTAAAATATTTTGCATAACAAAACTTCAAGAAATACCATTAGATTTAAGACATGTTGTCTTGCAACATTCTTTTACCAATATTCATTTATCATCCTTCTTACCCAAATCCATGCAAGAGTCATATCAATCTATGTTCACCATTAAGCATTTAGTTGATTCCTTAAATTAAAGCACAAACAAAGAACATATGTATCTCATAACAAGACACCAATTAGAAGAATCCTTGATTTATTCATTTAAAATTTGATAGAATCTTACAATGGAGAGATTTAAAACTAAATGTATTATTCATGAAAACCACAAGCTATCTTTGTCATACAAACACATACAACTCAAAGACAAAACCCTACAGAGACTCAACACATACTTCATCATTCTCCTCTATGAGACTTTACAATGAATTTTATTAATTTCTACTACTAGTTACATGTGATACTATTGATAGAATTCATTTTTATTTTTGTGTGTCAATATGCTAAGTTTACTAACACTTATAATTTGTTATTGCATGTGTTGGTTCCTAGTTTGACACAATTTAGCTACTAGGAAGCTAAAACAAAAATACATCCAAGGACTAGCTAAATCTCATGATCAACACATATGCTTAGAACCTAGACCAACTAACAAGGCACCACTTCCTTCTACACTTCAACCTTTGGAAGACCAAGGTTGATAGACCTTGAATTCACCTAATATATCTAGTGTTGAAGCACATGTTATAATACATAAATAGATTATCTCATATCAAGATGTTAATCATGAAGGGAGTTACCAAAATGATGGTTAATTAGATGTTGAATTCAAATTCTCAAGGAGCATCAGATGTGAAACCCACAACCTACAACTACAAATAGAAAGGGTAATAGATTTTGATATTTGAAATTTGTCATAAGAAATATGTATAAAACAACAAGAAATGCAAGTTCCTAGTTGTGTTCAATGCCTTGTCCTCTTTGGGCAATGGGATCATGAGAATTTAACTATTGTACATAATATAAATTCAAGGAGTAGCATTAGATCTAAGACATGTTGCCTTACAAAATTCTTTGTTAGTATTCATATCTCAACCTTTTTATCAAAATCAATGTAAAATTCATATCAATCTATGCTGTTTAGTAAGGATTTAGTTAGTTCCATGAATCAAAGCACAAATAGAGAAAACATATATCTCATAACAAGACACCAAATGAAAAAATACTAGATTTATTTATTTGAAACTTGATTGAATCTTATAATAGAGAGATCTGAAACTGAATACACATTATTCATGAAAATCATACGCTAGATCTTTGTCATCCAAAAACATACAATTTAAAGAAACAAGACCCTACAATATTGACTAAACACATATTTCATTATTTTTCTCTACGAGACTTTACAATGTTGATCAAATGTGAGAAAATGCTAAAAATGGTGGAAACTTGTCCAACTAGTTGTAACCAACTTTGTAGAATGAGAAGAAAGAATCTAATAAGTAGAAGAGAAGAGAATCCTATATTTTTTCTTAAAGTGCCAAATGTCCTCATGATTCTCCTCCACTTGTAGCAAAGTAACCCTCTTCTTTCATCCCCCCTGAGCTAAAAATTAAATCACATTAGTTGCAATAAAAAACTCATCAAAATATTTCCATATGTATAAGAAAAACCATTTCTAGAGGAAAACCAATATTCTCTAAAACCCTTTTCTAAAATGTCCATCAAATGTTTGCAATAAAAATGCCAAAATTATCCTTTCCAAATTTGTCAAATACACAAATGATAGATTTGCAAAATGAAGCCTCTAATTGCCACAAAGAAGCCATGAAAGGTGTTTGTGTTTGGTAAAATAACCTCTTATATGATAAGCTTTTACCCTCTCCCCTTTTATTATTTTATTCATTTTATAATTCCCAACATGCCTTTCAAAATGGTTGAGCTTTTCATTTAAATAAAATCCCCCATTTTACATATTTTATGCTATATAGAAAAATGTATATCTTAGAAATCATGCACATGCCTATTATAGTTTTGATTGGACAAATCTATGAAAATGCAACTCTCTTCCTATTGGTGGAAATCCACCAACTATATTTCATTTTTTAGCCATTTATCTCACTGGATACTTTGTCTCCAAGTGGGTCCTACCTACTTGGTGCCCACCTTTTAACCTTTTTATTTCATATTTATTTATTTCCCTTAAGGAATGCATGTTAATTTTACTTCATAAAAAGGATTATTTAATGACTACAAGTAGAATGAGAATGAGTATGAGGGGATATGATTTATGAATGGATAGTTAGCTGAAGGAGATCTGAAATATACTTTTGTGTTCTTTTGTGGGAGAGGGAGATGTGGCATGAGAGTGGACTTGGGTTTGAGTCAGGAAGACTTAAAGCGTGCCTTGATTTGTTCAAGTGATCAAGAGAGATAATTAGACATGGATAGGGGGGTGTTGTTTCTTACTTAAGATGGTGATATGGCTCAATTAAGGGGAGTGATGTGGCTAGTGAATGGATTTGTTATTAAAAATGGTAGGTGGAGGAGTTAATTAAATAAAGTGAATTATTTAATTTAAAAAGTAATTGTTGGTGCATGAGTTAGGTTAGGCTAACTACTAGGTTGAGGATTAGTTTGTGGTTGAGGCATTTAATTAATTGAATTAGTTAACTAGAAGGAGATATTTGAAATTATATAAAATAGCTTATGTAATTTATTTAATTTAATACTAGAGGAGGGGAGGTTTGATTAATAAATTAGACTATTGGTTCTCATTTGATTATTAATTGAACTATATTCAATTAATGAAATTAATTGATTAGGGGATAACATAAATAAATTTAAAATATTTAATATTTAATCAATAATGCCTTGGAAGATGACTAAGTGTGATTACTAATTGTGCGATTCGATGTAGCATTAATAACCTTTCATACAGACAAGGTTAGCTAACTATGCAAGACCTCAATCATGCATCCTCACACTTTCATCCTAGCCTATGTAAGCACTTAAGGAACGAACAATGGGCATTTATCTTTTTAGTTCATTTAAACCTCATTAATATTTTATGCTATCACTTAGTTACAAGTAACTTGCAATGAGTTACCCTAGTAACCACTTAGGGCTCTGGCCCCATTGCAAGCAATTCCCCTCTCTACACACCTAGATTACCTACTTTAGGCTCATGAGTCAATTAAGCTCATAAAAGTGTAATGTCACTACAACATTTAGGGTCAAATTGTGATGGCAATTTGCGACGAAAGTGTAATTTGTGGTGATTTTCATTTTTTTATGCAATTGACCCTAATGTCATTGCAATAATGACGGTGTTGTAATTACAATGTTAGCATGGTTATAAACAAAAAAAAGAAACATGATATTAATCATTCCCTTTTGATCGATTGTGGAGAGCTCCAAACAAGGGTATAGAGAAGTTGTGAAAGAGTGTGGAGTGTGGAGATCTACACTTGCAATTGATTCCAATGTCATAGTACCTACTACAACACTTTTCTAGATTCTATCTTGTTATCCCATAATATCCTTTTTGTTGTCTAGTTTTTGTTTCTGTTGTGCAATCTCTTTCTAAAGTTGCTCCTTCTCCTTCTAGTATATTGCCATAGAATCTCTCTCGTTAAATTATGATGCATCTCCACTAGCTGCTCCAATGATGCAATCACCCATCTATCTCTAGATTGTGCAAGAACTTGTTGTTTTATAAAATCTTGATAGATATTGATAGTTCTAAAGCCATAAACCTGAAGACCATCATGTGTGCATCCCACTTTAGGGAAAAATTGGATGTCATGTTCTTGTGCATATGTTTCAATCACTTCCCCAATAGATTTCATTTCAGAATTCAAGTTTTCAAGATTGGTCAAGATCTTGAACAAAAATAATGTAGACCAAGATAAATTGGTAGAATTTGCAAGAAATTATACAAAAAATATAATTTTTTTAAATAGAAATAAGCCACAAACTAGTTAAATTGGTCCAGTTGTTGATTAGTTGTGTTGATCAAAAATTCTTGTAGAATTGTCATCAAATTAGGTACAATAAAATGAACAATCAACTTTTCCTAGCTAGCACGATCAAATACAATTTTCCAAGGTGATAAAATTGTATATGCAGATGTGTGTGTGTGTGTGTGTGTGTGTGTGTGTGTGTGTGTGTGTGTGTGTGTGTGTGTGTGTGTGTGTGTGTGTGTGTGTGTGTGTGTGTGTGTGTGTGTGTGTGTGTGTGTGTGTGTGTGTGTGTGTGTGTGTGCATTTATATATGTACTTACGTATATAAGTATGCATTTATGTATATATGTATGTGTATATGTATGTATTTATATATGTATGTATGTGTGTATTTATGGCCACAATAAAACAATAAAACTCACTCAACACGTAGCATGGCCACAGATATGATGGAAACTCCTATTGGTAAGTAGATTCCTCTTTTTGTCTCTCATTTTACATGTGTTTGAACCATTATTTCTTAGAGGGCATTTTGGAATATTGGATTCATTTTATGTAGGTGGCGATGAGAACATTCCTAGATGTACCAGTGTTAGATGTACATGAACACTAAATAATTGTGATGAATTGCTTGTGTGAAATGAAGATGGACGTCCCCTAAGAGTAGCCCAACTTCTAGGTACTTTAAAGATTGATCCTTTCTTAAATATTTTAGATGTTAATGGGGAATTTAGATGTGGGGAGGGGGGGGGAGGGAATGAGCTTCCACCTTCATGTGGTTGACCCTAATTAGTAGAGAATATTAAACTATTCTCAAAATCAATTGAAGCTCAATATTAACCTATGATTGCACGACACCTAACTGTTTGAATCTCTTGATTATAGGAAATGCAAAAGGAGATCATAATTCAATATGCAGTCTCAATTCATATCCATGTGAAATCATGTGGAGCTCAAAAAATGTAACAAGTTTGTATTTTTTTAGAGGTCTTTAATCAAGTATTTTAAGTTATAGACCATCATGAACATTGTAACTTTGACTCTTATAGGAAAAAGTAATGTCCTCAACATGCAAGCAAATCAAGACTTTCTATGTGTTGCCTTGCTTGTCCATAGCAGCTAGAGTTCTAATGTTCATGATGGTTTATAATTTTAAAAACTTAATAGACCTAATAAATAAATGTAACATGATGCATTTTTTCATCTATGCTGATTGTCCATGCATATAGAATGCAGTTGCACATGCATTCTTGATTCAGAATCTAACAAGTAGGTGGGAACCTACAATTTGATAGATGATTCCTCTATGGGGGAGATGGTACTATTGGTAGACCCCTATAGCTTGGACACTCTATGGACTAATGTCTTTGCAATATGGAGACATGGAGACCAATTTAAGGATGACCTGAAAAAGAAATAGTTAAGTGTATAAATATTCTAGAACTTATTCAATTGTTTTAATCTGAAACTTATGTCAACTTTTCTAATTATGACATTTTTCTAATGTTTGATTTTGTTTCTCCAATGCTTGTTGATGGTGATAAATGAATTGCACTTTCCAAATAGAATGCAAACAAGTTTACTAGGATTGCATCAAAATATGAAGTGAGGTATGTAGTATTTGGTACTTAAATTCTAATCTATATAGATAATGGTCATCAATTTTTTTGAAATTGTGGATGAGTTAATTTTTTTTTTAAATTAATAGAATTGGGCATGTGAATTGTATTATCACATTCTCACTATAACTTTTTATGATGAGAAAAATGATTATTCACAAGGATTAATGATTTTGGATATTCATTTTTATGGTTTCAAATATAGAAACCATTTATCCCAACATCTTGATTTAGCAATCTAGTTTCTTCGAATTTGACTTAATAATTTTAGCTTCTTCCTTAAGAATGACCCAAGTCCCAAAGTATGATTATCATCTTACCAAACCCATATAATATCTTTGAGAATAGGTTTAAGCTATTGATTACATAAATTTTCATATTATATTGTATCTCCATTGGCTTTTCTCAACTTTGCTACAAAGAATGAAGGTATCACCTCAAAAATATTTGCAAAAGATACCAAGTTACCTTTTCTTCCATTCTTATTTCCTTGCAGGTTGATTATGCAATCTATTTTCTTCATATTGAATAATTCTCATATTTATCCATAAATAAAAAGACATTGGATTAAATTATTTACCATGTTATACTTTTCATGCCATTGCTTTCAATCTTAAAGGAGCAGAAAGCTTTGGCAGATACAACTTTCACTCTAAGTATTGATTTGGCCATGACAAATATTGACTATCTAGTCTGTACAACCTACCACAATCTCTTCAATCTTTTGTGGAGGATGACTCCTTATTGAGTAATATGACTAATGAGTAAATGAATTGACTAGTTGTTATTCATCATTTTTAATTACGATCCTTTAAATAGAGAGAACAAGTAGAGCTTGGAATATAAAGGTATCCTTCACATAATGGGTTATTTTCATGTGATGAATCGACTTATATTCTCATTATAAAGAGCTATATATTCAAATATGACAATTCTTCTTATATTTTCATATGCAAAATGGTTATTCTCATTTTGATAAAGTTGTGGCATCTACTAACACTATAACAGAAACACATATTCTTGGTGCTATATTATTAATTGCTATTTTTGACTCATAGAATATTGGTTAGGAATGAGTAGTCATGGTGGGCCCCCGCTGCATAGAGGCAAAAACTAAGGTGATTCCAAGCTCACCTTCAAATCTATACTGTGTAAAATATAATCTAGCTTATTCCCCTCTGTGATTCACATAATAATCCACATTTGGATCCATATTGTTCTAAATACCACTCTAGCACTTGAACTAAAAACTTTCCCACTTTGAACTGGATGTTGTTCAAGTAAAGGGTAGAAGCAAGGAATTGGATCTCAATTTCACAGAAGTCCACGGATTGAGATTGTGCTCCTTTAGAAATGGGCACCCATTTTTTAAAAATGGGTACCTGTTTTAGGCTCAAGCACCCACTCCTAAATTTAAAAAATGGACAACCATTTTTTTGTAAAATTGAGTACCCATTTTTTATTTTAAAAAAAGGGTACCTATTTTTTAAAACATAAAAAAAATTATTTTTTAGAAACGGGTATCAGTTCTAAAAATTTAAAATTTTGTTTTTTGCGGGGATTTTGTATGCCAATTTGACATTTTCAAAATGGTTACCCTTTTTTTGAATTTCAAATAATGGGTACCTATTTCTTACAACATTAGGCTAGATTTTTTCCTCCAACCTCTAATTTTGGTTTGGAATAGGCTTGCTCAGACCAAGCCTATGCCTTGATCTCTCAAGATTTGGCTAAGGCATTGAATTGACAAATTCAGCCCTTGCCATAATTTTTAGAGGGTCTTCCCGAGAAAATTTTTTAATGAAACAAAAACCCATTAGAGCTCTCAGTGTCCTGATTTTAGAAATATAAATTTTATAGTGTTATGATTTTATTTACTATTTTTGCATTATTTTTTAATGAAAGGTTGTACCTAAATGTAAAACAGTGAAGTTCACTAAAACTTTAATAACTTTTTTATTTTATATATTTTTTTAAATTAATTTATATGTCATCAATCTACATACAATTCTTTTGAGGTTAAAAAAATTAATTTTTGAAAAAAGAGAAATTTTGATTCAAATTATGGTGTCCGTACACGAGAGGGTTTGAAAGTTACATTTATAGCCAATAAATAATTAATAAATAAATAAATATTTGATAAAAAATTAAGGAAAAATATTGTAATCGATCTTAGGTGTATTAGGTAACTCCCTTTAAAAGGATTTATAAAAATTCATTTATTTGTGTCAAATTATGGTGTCTGTACACGAGTGTGGTATAGTCTCGAAATAGGCATGTTGAAAAAGTGGTTTTTAAAGATCCATACAAAAAGAAAAATATATCATATGGGTACACAAATAAACTAAATATTAAAGAACCAGATTCTGAACACTAAAAATTTATTCCTAAAGTTTTTTTATATTCAATATCTAAATGCCTCAAATTTTGACATCAATTGACAAAAAATTTCAAAAATAAGAAAAACACTTCCACTTTTTGCCCAAAAGTGAGAACCAACTTCTTGCACTTACCCTAAATTTTTACCATAAATATCATTAACAATATGAAGATAATAGATAGAGAACATAAGTTCAACATCTTTACTTTTATGTGGTATAGAGAAATACCATTCTTGTAACAATTAGCTTCTTCCTCGCACTGAATTATTAAGTAATTTTTTTTGACAATATGAAGAGAACATATAGAGAATATATTGAACATGTTTTTTTGGCTTTGATGTGTCCTAAAATTTCTTGAAATTTTCTAATTAGCTAAAGTGAGAAAGAGTCCAAAATAAAAAATAAAAAATAAGACCAAGTCCAGTGGACAAAAAGTAAGGGTTCAAAAAAAGTGAAACAATATATAAACTAGCACCAAAACTAGAAAAAATAAATAAATTACCACCAACACCAAATAGTACAAAAACAAAAAAAACTAAACTACTAAGCCAACAGAGATAAAATGACACCTAACATGAACCAAAAACTAGTAGACACACACCAATACCAAGCTCCAGCATCATAACTACACCCCAATATAGGACCACTACTTTCTCATCTCCTTGAGCTTCTTCGAGAAGAAAGGCTTCTTAGAAGGACAAGAGGAAGTTGCATCCCCTAAGCCATCCACCTCCTTCATGATAATCTAAAGACCCTCCTCTTTACCATGAGTTTACTCCATTCTTTTTCTTCTTTGTTTCCTTTCCTTTAGCTTGCCTTGAATCATGCCAATGGACTTTAACACTCTGTCATATACAACTCTTTGTTCTGAAGCCAAATCCTTGATTTGATCCCTGAGATGAACCTAAGACTTCTTCATAGATGCTAGGGAAATGAGAATCTCATTACATTCCATACCAAAATAGATTTTGGTATTTCTTCCCAAAATGCCATAATCACGAGGCTCATTCTCTTGCGATGGCAATGTCTATTGGTAAGTAGATTCCTCTTTTGATCTCTCATTTTTCATGTGTTTATTTCACTTGAACTATTATTTATTAGGGAGCATTTTGTAATATTGGATTCATTTTATGCAAGAGGTGATGAGGACATTCTTGGATGTACCCATGTTAGATGTATGGGAACACTAAATTATTGTGATGAATTTCTCGTAAGCAATGAAGATGGACTTCCCTTGAGAGTAGCCCAACTTCTAGATACTTTAAAGATTAATCGTTTCTTAAATATTTTAGATGTTAACATGGAATTTAGATGTTGGAGGTGA